>WEKX01027950.1:0-22401 GCA_013390025.1 Pitta sordida
GGCGGCTCCCTGCACCCGTGTCCCTGGTGGAGCAGAAAAGGGTTTTTTTCCCAGCATGGAGTGGCTGCAGGCACCGGGAAGCACTGACACAAACACCAATACACAGCAAGGCAGTGCCAAAACAGTGCCGGGGGACCAGAGGGGCCATGCGAGGCTGCGGGGAAAATTTACATATTAATGAGCTGCCAATCAACGTGGAAGTTGGACTATGCAGGACCTGTTTAAGACCATGGGTCTGCGATATAGGAGACCCTACTGTACTATGTAGTTGTGTGTCACAGGTTAGTGTTTGATATATTTTTCAATATGTACCTGTTTTGAATTTCTTCCCATTTTCTTGCCAGGATGAATTCAGGCAGCCAATTTTTATTTTTTCAGACGCGCAGACAGCATCTGTCCCTGCCTGCCCAGGCTGCAGAGGGTGAACAGGTTCCAATGGGTGCCGCTGGGCTGTGTGGCCACGTCAAGGTGGAGGCAACCAGGATGGGGTGTGGGGGGGCCGGGGAGGCCCTGAGCAGCAAGTGTCACCTGAACTCTCTTTATAAGGACAAGATAGGGACCCCTTGGGCAGCTACTGCAGCCTAAGGGTGGTGCCCAGTGTTTCTGCCCAGACACGGTGAATGCTGGACAGACATCTACTCTGGATGCTGCCATCAACACGCTGCCATGCCAACAGCCTGCTGCTGACTTACAACCATCTACCCAGCCATCACAGCAGTCTGACCAGCCACCACTGCCCCCAACAGATACAACCCATTTAAACTGGATGATGGTGCTGATGGATGAACTGGGCCAAGTACTGGGAGAGCGTTCTGCCCTTGCCACTGTAATCCCTGAGAGGGTACAGGAATGTTTGCAGGATGACTCCGGTGACTGTGTCAAAAGGAGGCAGCTTGTGACTATGTGTTTGACCCTAGCAAATGTTTACCGTGCTGCGCTCACCATTTGGAGGATGCACATTCCTGAATATAGTCAACTCATGAGCCCTCTCTACCTAGTGGTGAGGAAGAAGAATGATTTCCAGTGGGGTCCAGAACAGCAACCATCTTTCGAGCACGTCAAGTGTGAGGTTGCTCATGCTTGGACCACTCAGGATGGAGCCAGACATTAAGAACATGCTCTACTCTGCTGCTGGGGTCAGGGGTCTGTCCTAGAGTCTTTGGCAGAAGTGCCTGGTGAGACCCAGGGCCGACTGCTTGGATTTTGGAGTCAAGGCTACAGAGGATATGAGGGTAACTACGTGCTCACAGAAAAGGAGATCCTAGCAGCCTACAAGGGGATCCAGTCAACCTCAGAAGTGAAAGGCACTGAGACACAGCTCCTCCTGGCTCCCGACTACCAGTCTTGGGGTGGATATTTAAGGGGAAGACCCTTCCCATGCACCATGCTACCAATGCCACCTGGAGCAAATAGATCGCTGTGATCTTGCAGCGTGCTCAAACTGGAAGCCCAAATCAACCCAGAATTCTGGAAATCATTATGAACTGGCCTGAAGGTGAGAGTTTCAACCCAACAGATGACAGTGAGGAAGAGAAAGTGACCCATGCAGACGAAGCTCCACCATACATTCAGCTCACCAAGGGTGAGGGGCAGTATGCCCTTTTCACCGATTGCTCCTGTTGCCTTGTAGGGATGAACCGGAGGTGGAAGGCTGCTGTTTTGGCCCCAACACGATGAGTCACGGAAGCTACTGAAGGAGAAGGTGGGTCGAGCTAGTTGGCCAAACTGAAAGCTGTGCAGCTGGCTTTGGACATTGCTGAGTGAGAGAAGTGGTCGAGACTATATCTTTACACCGACTCGTGGATGGTGGCCAATGTGCTGTGGGGGTGGCTGGACTGTTGGAAGAAAACCAAACGGCAGCACAGAGGGAAACGCATATGGTCAGTTGATATTTGGAAGGACATTACCATCAGGGTAGAGAGGCTGACTGTCAGAGTTTGACATGTTGATGTTCATGTTTCAAAGGGCTGGGCCAATGAAGAGAATGCCAACAATGCTCAAGCAGATCAGGCAGCCTGCATTGAGGTGTCATGGGTGGAGCTGGACTGGCAGCAGAAAGAGGACTTGATTTTAGCTTGATGGGTCCATGATGCGTCAGCCCATCAGGGTAAGTACAGATAGGCATGAGACCAAGGAATGGATTTAACAATGGACATCAGCTCCTAGGTCACCCATGATCTCAAGATCTGTGCTGCAATAAAGCAGGAAAAAAGGGTGAAGCCCCTGTGGTATGGTGGGAGGTGGACAAAGTATAAATATGGAGAAGCCTGGCAGGTTGATTACATCACCCTGACAAGGATTCTCTGGGGTAAGCAGTATGTGCTTACCATGGTGAAGGTAATAACTGGTTGGCTGGAGATGTACCCTGTCTCACATGCGATGGCTTGGAATACCATCCTGGGTCTTCAGAGACAAGTCCTGTGGCAGCATGGTATGCCTGAGTGAATTGAGTCTGTACATGGGATTCATTTCAAGAGTAGCCTAGTTACAACCTGGGCGAGAGAGCATGGTATCAAATGGGTGTTCCACATTCCTTACCATGCCTTGGCCTCTGGTAAAGTGGAAAGGTGTAACAGACCACCTTAAAGGCGCCGGGTGAGGAGACCTTCAAGAATTGGGACCAGAATCTAGCCAAGGCCACTTGGTTAGTCAATACCAGGGGTTCTGTCAACCGAGCTGGCCCTGTCCAGTCAGAGTCCCTCCACACCACAGGTGGGGATGAGTCCCAGTTGTACACTTGAGAGGTATGCTAAGGAAAGCAGTTTGGGTCAGCCCCACACTGGCATTCATGGGATTACTTTCACTCAGGAACCTGGCAGCACATACTGGGTAATGCAGGAAGACGGACAGGCATGGTGTGTGCCCCAGGGAGATCGGACATGTGCACGAACATGGACATATACAACAGATTAGAAACTGAAAGAAATTCAGGGGTGGATAAATGTCATGGCTTTGGGTTTGTGATATTTTTCCAACATGTACCTGTTTTGAATTTCTTCCCATTTTCTTGCTGGGGTGAATTCAGGCAGCTGATTTTTTTTTTTTTTTGGAGGTGCGTGCAGCATCCATCTCCGCCTGCCCAGACCGCGGAGGGTGAGTAGGTTCCAGTGGGCACCGCTGGGCTGTGTGGTCCCAGCGGGTCAGAGGCGACCATGGTGGGGGGTGGGGCCCTTCACAGCAAGTGTTGGCTGGGCTCTCTGTGCCATTTCCTGGGGTTGGCAGGGTGGGCGGCTCTGCCAGCGGCTGTGGACAAGCAGCAGTAGCAGTGGCTAGCAGCTGGTGACACTGTGGGCTAGGGCCAGCGTGGCAGTGGTTTTGGGTGTGTGTGGCAGCCCTGCAACTCTCAGCACGTGGCCATGCACATGTGCCCATGGCGCTGCTGAAGCCTGAC
This sequence comes from Pitta sordida, assembly GCA_013390025.1. Lineage (NCBI taxonomy): Eukaryota > Metazoa > Chordata > Aves > Passeriformes > Pittidae > Pitta > Pitta sordida. The sequence goes on from WEKX01027950.1 coordinate 3,392, forward strand.
CTCATGGCCATGGCTGGGGGCAACCACGTTGCTGACAACCTCTTCCGTTTCTCCCCAGAAGTTGCCGCAAACTCCTTCTGGCTGCGACAACTCTATTCAGCTGGTGATTGGTGGAAGGGGGACAGCCAAAGCGGAGCCAGGGGGTGAGGTTTTTAAACCCAGCACATGACAAGCTTACTCTCCTTCTTTCCTTCCTGATGGAAAAAGCAGAGACATGGACCTTTTCTGTCCTTTTCTGTCCCTGTGCAGACACAGCAGCTATGTGGCAGCTTCCATGAGCATGCTCATCCACCCATCCAGCTCATCCACATACCCAGCAGGAAAAGGGCAGTTTTAAAACAATTACTCCTTATTTTTATCCCTTTTCCCCACAAGTTTGTTTTATTCCCTCTGTTTATTATTATTATTATTCTTTTCCCTTCTCCTTTTTTTGTCCATTCCCCTATCCCTTCCTACTCAGAGGGAGTGGGAAACATATACATATATATATACAGGTAGATAAAATAGATTTTTTTTTTCCTCAATCCATCCTGCCTAGAGTTCTATTTTATATAATTCTAAAAATAAAACATAACCATCTTCTGTAAAATGAAGATGTGTTTTATTTCTGTAATGCATTTTGAAATAAGTGATGCTACACATTAGAATTTTAAAAAGACTTGTTGATATACAGCATACAATTAATAAAAATGCAAAATAAAAGAATTCATATTCTTTCTAAACTCTCAGAAATAAACGAGAGTAATGTCGCATGTTACAATCTGCAAAGTTCTCATGTGTGTTTAGACAAACCTCTTCAAATGTGAAACCTGAAGTAAATTGAAAAATCTAAAAGCACAATTATTGTACCTAAATCCTCCAGATTCAAAAATTACCAATGAACTATTACACACAATATTACTGGAAAAATATGTTTTGTGCTGCTGAGCGATTATCAGAGCAGCCCTGTGAAAAACAAAGTTTGGATTACACTGTGATCTGGATGCTGTTCCACGGATTTCAGCATACTTATTTCAAATTTGCTAGAGACAAGTAAATAAAGGAAATAATTTTCCCTGTACCTCTTCAGTCCTAAATTCAGAAAACTCTTGAATTCCCACACTGATTTCACACCAAATACATATAAAGAATTGAAAAAGCTCAATGCAAAAAATCCATACATCTCAAACTTCAAACCTATATACTCTGATCCCTAAATAAAGAGAACCCCTCCCCAAAATTTTAGAATTATTACCTTTAATTTATAGTTTGTACTCACAGAGAATTTGTCCTAGTAGAGCTCATGGCTTATATCTTAGAGTCCTCCAATCAAAGCTGTCATGATTTACAGTGTTATCCAGAAAACACAGTGATTTTATTCTGATATTTGATTTTAGCCATGCTATAATCTCTGTGCATCACATGAATATATGCTTTATATCTGATACAAAACAAGTGGATGTTTTTGCCTCACTTTTCAACTAAGCCATATAAAGATGCTTTGCCATTATTATACTAACTACAGACAATATTCCTGGTACGTTGACAAATCTTTACTAGTATTTATGGAAGGCATATTACATTGTTTCCCTGCAAGGGTTAGATATACTTTTATTAACCAATTTGCCAAAGATTTCACCTGGCCAGAGCAGAACACATTTTCACAGTTTTCTAAGATGAAATCCAGCAAATATGGTATTCAGATGCTAATCCTTTGATCCTGAAGTTCCAAATTGTTTATTGATAAGCCTTAGAAGTTTCATTGTGTATAAACTTTCATGGAGGTATGAGAAGAGTTTTGCAAAAGAAAATGAACCCTGTAACCTTACCTGTGAACATAGTAAAATAAGCAATTTAACATGACTGTTTAAAAGTGGATGCTATCCCCAAGATTCATTTTAATGAGACCCAAAAACTTGCATTGTAATGCCTTCATTTGTCCAGGCAAAAGCATATGTGTATACACATCACTGAAGTCTGAGGAAAGCTTTAGAATAATTTCCATTGTTTTCCATAATTTCTACCATTAGATTTCATATTCTTTGCTCCTGATGAGGCCGTTTACTGTGAGATTCAGCCTCACTGGCTCATGCAGGAATGTCAAGATTAAAGCTTGAAAAAAAGGGTTTATAAAGTGTTTAAAAATGATGAAATGTGAAGTGAAAAACAAAGACCCTTTCTCAGTATTGCAAGAAAAATCTTCCATCAGATCTTAAGTGTCACCAAGGCCGAGTGATGGGTACTGAAATGCAGTATAGTAAAAAATGGCTCCATTAGATTTGCCTAATTTATGTGCCCCTGGAATCTCCACTGTGTTTTACTGGTGTGGCCAACAGACAGGGAGTGACAAATGAGCCAAAGCCTTAACTCCATCATGTCTCCTTTGCCTGTTGCTGCCCTCTGGCATGGGTGGGACTGGCACAAAGGAGTTTGTCTGTCCAGAGTACATAACCCCAGCAGAATGGGTGGCCCAGGGTGTACTGGGTGGACAAAAGTGGTCAGACAGATGAATGGTCTGGTAATTTACACTCAGAAATTTTACTTCTATATATGTTTTTATGTATGTGTGTGTGTGTGTGTGTGTGTGTGTGTGTAATGATACTGAGGGACTAGATAGCAAATCCCAAATCAATTAGTAATATAATCATTGTTATCTCAGGTATCCTCATCTAAACTCCTTAACCTGGTCAGACCACATCTTGAGTATTGTGTCCAGTTCTGGGCTCCCCAGTTTAAGAAGGATGTTGAACTGCTTGAGAGTGTCCAGAGAAGGGCGACAAGGATGGTGAAAGGACTGGAGGACAAGCCCTATGGGGAGCGGCTACGGGAACTGGGGTCATTCAGCCTGGAGAAGAGGAGGCTCAGAGGCGACCTCATTGCTGTTTACAACTCCCTGAGGGGAGGTAGCAGCCAGGTATGTGTGAATCTCTTAGGCTGATGACATCAGAATGAGAGGACATGGCCTTAAGCTACACCAGGGGAGGTTTAGGCTGGATGTTAGGAAGAGGTTTTTCACATAGAGAGTGATCTCTCATTGGAACGGTCTGCCCAGGGAGGTGGTGGAGTCACCATCCCTGCAGGTGTTTAAGAGAAGACTTGATGAAAAGCTTAGTGATATGGTCTAGCTGGTGGGAGGCTTGGATGGATGGAGCGAGCGTGGTGCCTGTGTTTCCACACTTGCGGGCCTGATCCCTGGGTGGGCGTTTGCTTGGGAGTTCTAGATGATCCCGTGGGTCCCTTCCAACTCAGAATAACTTGTGAACCTGTGAACCTTCTGACTCTTTTTACATTGGCACTCCCTAAAGACTCAAAATTTCTATCCAAAGAACATGGATGTGCCTCAGAAGTATGAGATTAAGCCATACAGTTGAGAATTGCCTCCTACGAAGTACCATATCTGATAGGAACAGGTAGTTCAGTACCTAAACTGTACGTCAACCTAAGCAGGTTTTGGAAACTACTTGTTTTATCTGCAGCCCTTGAGGTCTAGCAGGAAATCCTAGAATATGCATTGAGCATTCTGAATTAAGTAGGAGCTGTTCAAGTTACTGGAGTAAGTTACCATTTTCATTTACATCTCTGCAACAGCAGTTAGTGTCTCTCTTGTATATGGAATCAGAGAGAACATTCCATCTGGGATGTAAGGGTCAGCCCTAGGAACTCTTGTGCAGGAAACTGGGATCAAAATCTCCTTACCTACAGATTTAACTAACTACACGGTCCTTGTACACTAAATGTTGCTATTTTAAAACAAGTTAGACGTTTTGAGAATCCTGATCCTTTGGGATAAGTGTAATTCATTCTCTGATAATTCATATTGAATTTTAAAGCCTCCTCTGTTCAGTGCCCTGATTTAGGTATGTGCAACTGTAGCTGTATGATTTCACAAAGAATTTGCAGGTCAAATAAGGAATTATCCACAAGGTTATATGTACAACAGATGAGCAGTAGTGCTTGGACCATAACTGTGGATTTCAGTGTCTCAGTTCTGCATCTGATGCCTTAATCATTTATTGGCTCTAATTTCCTGTGTTTGGAAAGATTGTTTTCTCATACAAAGTTTAAAAATGCAGCTCTAAAACACTGCAGCTAGTTGTTCTTTGAAGATTTTGGATTCAGAAGGTGTTGATGCAATTTAAAAAACATTTTAACACAGCCCAGGCTATACAATTAGAAAGAAAAATTGATTCAGCAAACAAGACGTACTCAGAACACGGTGACCTGAGAACCTGTAATAAGGTCTCCAAAATACATACTAAATAGAGGCAGAGATGCCAACGCTCCTAGCAGTGACATCTACTGTTCTCCTGTAACATTGTGTCACATACTTATTTTAAATATGCAGGTACTATTCTTTCTAAAGTAACAATAGATGGAGAAAAAATGAGCAAAGTTACATGTAACATTAGCAAAATACATAAAGCCCCTAGCTGCTGACTAGGAACTAATTATACCTGCTTCTCTGGTCTGGTGTTTGCTTGCAGGGATGTTCTGATTACCTGGCTTTGTGCTGCTGTCACTGTCTGTGGCCAGCATTGCCATTGCTCAGGTAGAACACAATGAGATCACTTATGCCACTGCTGATTTGGGGAGCGGAGAGGTGTGTGAAATGGAAACAAGGGACTGAAACTGTTGTCACAATCTTCAAAGTGCTGCACTTGGGGTACATGTCCATTCAGTAATTGCACAGGAGTTCAGTCACAGTAGGATTTTGTAATTACATGGCTTAATTGTTCCGACCTGTTATAAAGGGCTCTTTGTTTTTGCCATTTGTCTTTCATATTCACCCACACTTTCTATTCTAATTCTTTGCTTGTCCCCCACTTGTCCCTTACCAGTTCCTCCAGAACTACAATTTGCTACTTCAATACACTTCACTATGCATGCCTCGGTATAATTTCCTCATGCCCCTGCTGTTTCAGTGTCTTGGTAGCTCTCAGCCTGCTTCCCTACTTCTATTTCAGCTCCCACTCTCTCACTGAAAACCTCTCATGCTGATTTTACTTAATGCAGAGTAATTAAGGAGAGGGTTTTCCAGCAGGAAAAATGTCACTTTTCACAGACCAAAATTGAAAACTCGACAGATGATGTCAAATCTTGTGAACAGATGTTAAAATCTTGGGGGTCTTGTGAGGTCTTGGGGTTGGTTTATGTTGGTATGGACCATTTTTGCGTTTGATTCAGTACCATCCTGAAGCCCAGTATCACCTACAAATTTGTCTTAAAAACTAAAAAAAAAACACGAAAAAAGACCAGCAGAGACAGAAGACTAGCATTGAGGGAAAGATTTGCTTTGGCATGCTTACTACAGTTTCTTAAAAATCTGTATTTAGTAACTATTTGTATGCAAACAATGCAAATAATAAAAGTTACCATTTGGTTCTTTTTAGGGGGGAGGGTGTGGTTTTTTTGGTTTGTAGTGGGTGCCTTTTTTAGTGCATCCTTAAGGCTAATTTCAAAATTGGTTCCATGAGAGCTGCGGCAGCACTGACCTAGGAGGGAGGACAATGGAACTCTGCCTGTGTGCATGCACATGTCACATCCATCACTCCCCTTCAGAAAACAAGGTCCTGCAGCACAGCGTTAACAATGGGGAATCCTTACTCTAAACCCACTAATACTCTGTGGGGTAGAGAAACTGCCTGCTTGCCCCATGAGGCAAACATTAGCAGGCTGAAACAAAGTAAACAGGTACTCTGAAACCGTGGCTGGCATTTTTAGTGTGATTTCTCATATGCCATGAATCACTCAAAGAGATCAGCAAGACTCAGTGTTGATTACAACACCCATTGCTGTTCCTTGGTAAACACAGGGAAATAATGTGTTCTCTGCCTACATGCTAGATGGGCATGCTGTGTCATCTTGACTACACTGATATTTTTTTGGCATAAACTAGCAGTTTGTGGTCTTACATGAATATTACAAAAACTGCAGAAGCTGCTTTTTATTTTTTAAGCAGTTCTGCTGCACATCTCTGTGAATCTGGAACAGCCACCTGCAGGTCTGTACCTATGCCTTGCTGTCACTAACACAGGTTCCAACTTCCGCCATCAGCCACTAAGCCCCTCCTGTATGAGGGGCTACAAGAAGGACCTTGGGTCTGAATGTAAAGAAGGTAGTAGGGCAAAATGAGATCTGGGGAAACCATGTTGCAGGGTATCAGAGGGCACGGAGGCTAGGCTTCACACCTGAAAACACCGCATCCTGAATGCAGTGTGGACACAGGCAGTGCAACAAGAGTTTGCTCACTGTGTGAGCACAAAAAGAGCATTCAATCCCGCAGTCCCTTCACTGTGGCTGCCACTGGATGACTGCAGTGGCCAACCTAGGCTGGCTGGCTAATGCCCACCAAGGCATTTGCTCATTCTCCCTTATCCAGCTACATTGGAAGGGTTAATACAGCCAGTGTGACTGAACACTGGTGTTCTTCTAGGGTATAACATAAAAATGTGACAGGAAGGATTTGTCTGGTTGGTTGGTTGTGTTTTTTTATTACAATTTGGAATCTAACTGAGGAGCCAACACTGCAGATTAGGAAGTGCCATAAGTGCCATGGCACTCTGATTTCCTATCTGGTCCTATCTGTCCTGAGTCAGAAGTGACACAAGAATCCATTTCATGGCAGTCAAAACCTGAAGGTGTGGCAACCTGGAGGCAATTTGGATGCAGTGATGTAAACCAGATTGCTCTACTAACCCACAGAGAACAATTCTTAATAGTAAAAGATTAATAGTCAATTAATAGAAAAAAAAAGAGTAAAAACAAAGAATACACATGCATGAAAAGATGGGCTTTTCAGTCTGCAAGCTATTTGTTATGTTTGCTATAAGCAATGCTGAAATAAAGGTGGCTATGAACACTTCAGAGTAGACACCTTTGACAAGAGCAGACACTCAATGTCGGCCTTTGTGAGACCCCAGTGATTAAGCTGTCCTACAATGTCTCCCTCCCTACAGCTTGGTTGAAGGGTGGGCTGCCCCACACAATTATTTTCTCTTGATAAAAGAGAAGAGTTGGGGGACAACTGCGTAATGAACAAAAGACAGTTCCTGAAGTGTCTTGATTTTGAAAACCAGCATATTATTAGCCAACCAGCAGAAAGTGGTCAGACCCATTGCTATAGCCAGAAAAAAGCACTTCCTTAACTGCTGTCCCTATTTGTGTTAGGGACAGCAGTGCTATGTGTGTTCATGAAGCACTTATGTTGTTTTTGATTAAGGTTTTCCTGGACACTACTGTTTAATGGAATTAGAGGAATTGCAAATGGCTTTACAAACCACTTCTTAATCTTAAACAAAGAGGGAATACAAAGGGTAAAGATGCCTCCACATCCTGCTCTCATTAGAGTATTATGGGAAACACGTAAATAAAGAAAACAAATCATTGCCCTGTTTACACTTCATCAACTGCTTAACAACTTGCAACCAGTTAACTGCACACCTTTAAAATGCATGTACAGGAAAAATGATGCAGAAATAAGTTTCTGTAATGAGAAAGGACAGCACAGAAACACTGACTCCACAGAGATAAATTCAACCCTTTAAATCTGACAGTGCTGAGAGAATATACTGTATGTAATAGCAAAGTAACTGCTGGCTGCTGCATGCTAAGCATTTGATAACCATTAATCTACAGTGATTGCTCTACATTAGTTTTTTGGTACTAACCTTTGTAAACATTGCTCCTCATTTAAAAGGAAGATAATGCCTTATACCTTACACATTAGAATTGAATGCTGAATTGATTAAATACATTGGAGACTATAAAATAATACATAATATTATGCCTAGTTACTTTCACATTTCCAAATATATGGACTCATGTAGCCCAGTAGCTAATGTTCAGCAAATACATTATTGTTATGGTTAGCGGCAAAACATGAGCTTCATACTGAACTTACTTTAGCATGGCTGCAACTCTGTTTTACCTTGTTTGCCTGTAACAACAATTGTCTAATGAGCAGGAGGCACTCATCTAACACACTGATTTCCACACTGTGACCAGTGCTAGGACATGAGCAAATGAGCTCATCAGGGGAAGTTCAAACGGGGCATCTGGAAAAGGTTCTTCATTGAAAGGGTGTGTGGTCAGTCACTGGAACAGGCTCTCCAAAGAAATGGTCACAGCCCCCAGCCTGTCAGTGTTCAAGAGGCATGTGGACAACACCCTTAGGAGCGACAAGCTGGACTCAAAGAACACAATGGGTCCCTTTCAACTCAAGATATTCTATGATTCTACAATTCTATGTTTCAGTTTTTTGCAATTTTTACAATTGTGTGATACAACTGCAAGATGTAGTAATAACTGGCAATAAACAGGCACTTGTTAGAATGTAATGTTTATGCCTACACCATAATAATGCGATGCAGGCGATTACTTACAGTCATGGAATAAAAGAAGTGACACTGTAAGATGACACTGGAAACTTCATGGCTGTACACAAGACAGTGGTCAGCTAAAAATACACTGACCTGGAAATCAGGAAAAGCCAGTTACAGGAGTAACAATGAGAACAAACAACTCTCACCACACTGAACCAAACCATCTCAACACCTGTGGAGATAACCAAAGGGTGATTATAACATCAGCAAGTGAGGTGGATGTTTTAGTTTTTGTAGGAATTTTAACTCTATATTATAGAGATTTTTTCCTATTAAACAGTCTGTATTTCAACCTGTGAGTTTTGTGTTTTTAACGTTCTGATTCTGTCCTTAATCCAGCTGGTGGGGGAGCGAGGCCGTGAAAGGAGGACTGGAAGTATGTACAATACAGCCAGCCCTGATAAACAGCCGACCGAGTTGACATCAGGCCTGAGGGGATCTGATATACCCTAGGAAACTTTTCAGCTGAAAAAAAATCCTGCCCTTTTGTGTGGATTACAACACATATATGCAATTTACAGAACTGGTTTGTACTGAAATATTATGTAAGAACACCCGATATGACATATTAGCACATAAACAGTTAGACTGGCAAAAAATGGCCACAAGAGTAGAGTCCTTGTGTATTTGGATCTCTATCCTCAATTGAATGAAATCAGGGCCACTGGAATCCAACGGCCTCATATACTTGGGGACTCAAACTGTAAATACAGGGGCTGAAAAAGGAGCAGACCAAGCACACTGTTTTTGTGCAGAGCCTGAACCTGCCACGCCGCAGGCCCGACCCCGGGGCCGCCATTCAGCAGCACCGCGGGCTCGGAGCACCACGTGACCCAGAGCCACGGCCCGCCCGCCGCGGCACGAGCGCAGGGTAAGCAGCAGGAGCGGNCCGCAGGGTGGCGGAACTGCCGGTCACGGCCCTCGCCGGCTGTGCCCTGCCTGCCGCCCCTTGGGTGTAGTGTCGGATTGCTCCCTCTTTCAAATTAGCGAGGTGTCAGTTTCCAGTGGGACGGGACGGGATTAAGGAGGATTTGCAGAGCCGCTGTAGAGGCGGTGCGGAAGGCGCTCGTGCCCCGCTCCCGGTGAAAGTGCAGCGAGTCCTGGGAAGCGACTTAGGGGTTGTGCTCCCGTTCATGGGACTTGGGCATTGCTCCTGGTCCTGGACTGGGTTAATTCTCACTTAGTTTATTTTCCCGCTTTATTAAATGTCTGTCAGATCGTGCATTTATCCCGTGAGGAGCACAGTAACTGGCAATTGCCTAGTATCCTGATGGAGTGGCTTTCCTGTTAGCCCACATCCTGGACATCTAACAGAATTATTTTTTTGGTTTGTAATGACACAATTTGTCTTAGAGTGGCTGCTTTTTCACATCTGGTTCTTGTTCTTCAATCTGTTCTAGTTAAATGCTTCTCTGTATAAAGGCCGCAATGCTTGAAGCTGCAGAGATTCAGCCAGTTCTTAAACATGTCCCTGTAGCGTTCCTACCTTTTTTATGGAAAATTAATTTTTTTGGAAGTTGATGAAAAGCCTAGATCGAAAAAGTGCAGCTGAACAACGAGTCTAACCTTGCAAAATCTTCTAATTAGCCAGTATGCTATTGTAGGGTTTGGGGCTTTGTTCTTTTTTTTTTTTTTTTTTCATCATACCATTGCTGTTCTGTGAAACTGGAATTACTTGAGCTCACCGAGATGCCAAAAAATGCAAAGTTGATCCAGGAAAGCTGCTTTACATCCGTCTAAATAACCTTCTTGTACTTTACATTTTCATTTTCTTTTTCTCCCCCCAAAGAATATGTCATACATACATGTTCTTTGTGCAGCTTAGGAAAAGAAAAAGAAATTGTCAAGAGAATATATTTGGAAGAAAAAACCTCTTGGGGATTTTCAGGTCAAATAAAATAATTTCTCTAGAAGACTTCAGAATTAGGCCTGATTTTCCCATTTCATTTTCAGCTTTGTACCTGAATCGATGTGCATTTTGTTAAAAAAAATGTAACATTTTTAACTGCTGTGTTTGGGAGATTTCCAGGAGTCTTCCATTTAATTTACTTTCAGAATTACAAACTCTTCTGTTTAACTTATATGTCGTTATTGAAATAAAATTTCTCCTGGATTGGTGATAAATAATTACACACATAGTAATGTATAGTAGTGGGCAGTATCCAGATACATGAAATCATGCTGAACAATAATTGTTTCACAGTCACAGTTGGAATTTTGTGCTGAGATCTTTATAGGTTGACCAGTGTGCCGCAGACTTCAGCTATTTCTGGAAATTATACTTGTGTTTGCTGTTGTTTTGTTTATTCTTGAGACACGAGGAATTTGTATGGTAGTTAAAGTTATCACAAATTCCAGACTCAAAATCAATATGGTGGGGAATGATTGTTGCAGACTACAATAGGTAGGCTCTTAACAAGTACCACAGTGGCCTCTGATGTTCCAAGATAACCTGAGTTGTTAAAATAAAGGAAGTTAGTTTTTGAAGGCACAATTTTCTGTATTATTTTGTTCATTTAGTTTATTCATATGGCACGGACAGTAAGTAGTTGGTTTGTCAGGCTTTGCTGCTGGATTTCATGGGAATGTTGTGCTGGGGAGTCAGTTCTGATTTCCCTGCTTGGAGCAGCCATGTGCAAAGCTGCCTCTACAGTAGCTGTGAGAGAACTAGTTATTTTTGTAAAGAATGCTGAAAATACCTTTCAACTATTAAATGCATTTTCTATTCTTTCTTTTGCAATTATTTGTTCATGCCATAGTAAATATATTGTCTCTTGTTGTTCTGTCCTTATATACTCAATACATACTTGCATGCTTTAAAGATTCATAGCTGGGAATCTTTTTTATTGTACTTATTTGATCTTCTGTTAGTCTAGAAGAAACCTTCCTGTTCCATACTGAACTTACTTGTTCTTAACCTAAATGCAAAAACTTTGAGAAGAATTTTTTTTTGCAATATTCATGCTTGGAGTGGAATGCTGTTGTTCTTAGGCTTCTTATTAAGTGTTATATGAATATTTAACATTATATATTGTGGTTACAACTGAATATTCAGGTTTTGGTGTTGTTTTTGCCTAAATTTGCTTCTGGATAACCACAACTAACTTGATTGTCTCATGGTACTTGAAAGAATAGATAAATGTGCAACTGAATTAAAATTCAAGGTTATGTTATTGTTTAGAGTTAATATAATTTACAAATTCAGTGGGTTTTGAAGCAACACATTTATGCAATCTGCTTGAGACCAAAACATAACAGCAGCTGGTAGCTGTCCGTAAAGGACATTTAAAATCAATTTATAAAATTAACTTATGCTGTAGACATTGAATCTCTAGGCTGAAAGCAACATAGAACTTTCATTTGTAAGAAGCTAAATACATGTTATGTTGCTCTCTTAAGTGATTTCTAAAATGGATGTAATTTAGTTCTTTATTTACAGTATGTATTAATGACTACTAGTTTATTTGAAGATGTGGAAACATAGATTAAAAACAAATATTCTAACTTTTATGTTTGAAGAACTGGTACTCTGTCAATCACCCCTTGTTCATGTGTTGTGGTATTTTATATTATGAAGGTCTTTGTTTTCCAAGTGCATATGCCTGAATTCTAGTGTGATGCCACTGATTTATAGAAAAATGTATCTTGTGATTGACAGTTGACTATTTCAATGGATTATGGAGCTGTACATAGTATCGTCCCTGATTTCTGAAAAAGATCAAACTAACATGGCATTTCAAACTAACAGTCTTGTCAGGGTAATCGTTTTGCATATAGGTTGTAATTCCCTCCTTCCTGTTCTATCACATGCCTTCTTGTAGAAGCGCATCGGGGCTATTCTATTTCCTTTACAGATGACTGCTAATGCCTTATTTTTACAGCTATTTTTCCTATTATACTTCTGTGGGTAATTTTTAAGTATCCCTGGGTTTGCAAATATATTGTAGCCTAGGGCTTTCGGAGTTACTTGATGATTTTCTGCAGGATGTTTGATAAACAGTGTCTTATACTGTGCAGGCAAGTGTAAGAAAAAATAAACGTTTTATACATAGAATGCTATCTAAATAGCATCTCTGCTCCATATGTTGTAGTACTCACAAGAGGCTCATTATAATCCCTGGACCTTTTGTGCACCAAATACTTCAGTCCAGATAGGGCTGTGCTCCATCTGCCTTAATCTCTGAGCTGCACAATGTGAAATTCTTAGTGCTTTGACCTGCTATATGCCTGTGGTTTTGAGCTTGGATTTTTCTTGTCCTTGTTGCCATTTCAAATGAGTTTTCAAGGTTGTTGCTTTGAAGTTTGTCAGTTCTGCTGAATTAATCTGCTTTTCTTTTTGTTGTTGTTGCTAAAACAAACATGACTTACAAATGCTGACAAGTGTGTGCATCTCTAAAATATTTTTATTCTGTTTGTGGGGTTTTTTATTTGTTTCATCTATTAAGTGTTTTGATTTGTTGATCTTATTCCAGGTGTCACTGACTGGGCAGAGACCCAGACATAAGTGTTGGTGAATTTATATTTTTTCAGCAAACACTACTTTTCTTCTTCACTGACATATATTTAAACCTGCTGTCAGCAGAAACCAGATACGGCGCTGTATTTCAGAATTTCACTTCAGAAACATGATGCTCAGAGAACATTCAGATGTTTTAGAAATCTCTAAGAGCAGAATATTATTTTCAGGAGTGATAGCTATCTAATATTTTCTTTTATTTATAAACAAATACTACAAGCAGAATTTTTTCCTTGAATTTTAAGGATCTTTTTTTGTCTTAATTCATCCTTGTGTCTGCAGTAAATGCTTTTAATTACTTTTTTCCCTTTTCTCCTATGACCACCAAAGTATAAGAAAAGAGAACACTGCAGATTCTAATAAAAAGTATTTATCACTTGAGGATTATCCATTCATGTGTATAGTTACTGGTAGAAGATAATGCTGCAAAATGCCTTTCTGCTGCTTAAGTTCCATCCCTTTCTCTATGGAAGTGCAAGACAGCTTGAAGCCCCTCATAGTGAAAGAGTGATGGATAACTTTACATTTTACTGGCAGTTGGATAGTAAACTATTATGTCAACAATTGCATGGCAACTCTGTGTGTGTGCACAGACTTATCCAATGGTAAATGCTTGGCTGGGCATTTTGGAGGGGAAATGTTATGGAATAGACCTGGGAAAAATGTGTGCACTGTTCAATGAAATAGTGACTTTTAGTTAAAAATGTTTCACAGAATTAACTAGGTTGGAAAAGATCTTTGAGATCATCAAGTCCAAAGTATTGCCTCACACCATCTCATCAACTAAACCATGGCACTAAGTGCCATATCAGTCTCTTTAAACACTTCCAGGGACGGTGACTCCACCAGCTCCCTGGGCAGCCCATTCCAATGGCAAATTATTCTTTCTCCAAAATTTTTTTTCCTAACATCCAGCCTAAACTTTTGTTATATGCAAGGACTCATGTTTAAAGATGGATTGTTTTTCAGCAGTTCTCAAATTGTTTAAAATGTTTATATGTATGTTTACTGTCCTTTGGGAAGAAAGGCTCCTACAGGCCAACTCAGCTTCTGTCCTGGAGAAAACCTGTCCTTCACTGTAGGAGGTGGGGAACCAGGAAAAGTTCAGAATGTAGCATGTGAAAGGATTCCTCATCGTGGTGTAGATGGAAGATGAAACCAGTGGTTCGATCGGTTTCCTTGTGGATGAGGAAAGGGGAGGAGAGGAGAAAATAAATAAATAGATAAATACATTTGGGGCAACTAGGAAAGCCTTTCAGGACATCAGTTGTTGGCATTGGTGGCTTTGTGAATTACAGTATCACAGTACAGATAAGGCTGGAAAGGACCTTGAAGATCATCTAGTTCAACCTATAATCCAACTAACCTATCATCTACATCTAGATCATATCACTCAGCGCCTCGTCCAGCCTCCCCTTGAACACCTCCAGGGTTGGCGACTCAACCACCTTTGCGGGCAACCCATTCCACATCCNGGAGTGCTCTTAGTGTTTTTCATCTCATGGCTTTTTATACTGTGCCATATATTGCTGCATGTGTCCAAACCCACAAAAGTAGGACCTTAATTCCCAACTTTGCTTGTAGCCACTTAGTGTTGCTGGTGTTGCCTTATCCAAGTGATGTATTGAGAATGTAGCATTTTTTCTTAACAGTTTTAACCTGGATGCTAGATTCTGTGTCACTAGTAATTAGCTGGTAATTCTAGGAGCATATGGTTGATCTCTTGTGGATTGTCTGACCAATTCTCTTCAGGTACTAGATTTTTCTGTAGATACCAGCATGGGGCTTTTGAAAGACGTTTATAGCAAGATTTGTCAATGGATTTAGTGGAAGAGATAGGGTGAATAATCATGTTTCATTATGAATGAAAATTAAGTTGACACCAAAGAATTTAAAGAGAAGTAAATTTGTCTGGTTTCTTAAAGTATGTTTTTTTAAAAGTCTTAACCATAGTGTGATACATCTGTCAGGCAATGTCTTTCAGCTCAAGGAGTGAATTGAGAACATGGTGGATATGTTTGTGGCTGAGGTCCTAAAATGGTGTTTTGTGGCTGAAATTGCTGTTAGAGCAGAGATGTCTGAGATATGCCAGACATTATAGCAGAGGAGAAGAGTTTCAGCTAGAAAATTCAAGAAGCAACGTTCAAAGTGAGTAGGTTGAGAGAAGGGTATTATGGTGTATGAAATGATGTAGTTTGTTAAAGTGTCTAGAGATTCTATTTTTACATGGCATATTTCTAAAGGTAAATCTGTGCTTATTGAGACAATAATCTCTTTTGGTGGATTGATTTTAATAAATGATTTTTAAACAATAAGCTGAAAGTAAATAATTTTAGCATGTCTTTAATTGACAAGGTTTTGTTCTCTTTTACAACCTATTTCAAACTACAGTGATCCCCCGTTACTTGCAGGCTGTTGGGTCTGGCCCTCCTCACGTGAGTCATGGAATCCACAGAGATAGTGAACCCACTAAGTAGTCAAGTATGCCACACCCGTAGCCACGCCCCCTCCCCTAATAAGGTCCTGAGAGTGGAGCTTGTCTCAGATGTCTGGCTGTGCTCTGCTGAGGTGGGCGGGCACCAGGGCGGGGGAAGAGCACCAGGGCCGGGGCAGACGTGGCACGCCGAGTGAGTGCCGGGGCCGGGACCAAGGTTGAGGCGATGCGCCAAGCAAGCACCGGCACCAGGGCCAGGGTGGCGCGCCGAGCGAGCGCTGGGGCCACCCCACCCCGCCCTGGTTCAGCACGGCTGGGCTACAGCCCCCGCGGGACAGGGGATGGTGCCTCCCGCTCTCACGTACAGACACACACAATGGCAGCCCCATCATCCTGTCTTGTAGCTGGGGGGAGGACAATTCCAGCTGTGCAAAAACACACAATTACACTAAATGCATCCAGGCTGCACCAGCTCCGGGCTGGGACCAATTTACATAATCCTGAGCGGTTCTGCGCAAGCGCCAGGTCCCACAACCCGCTGGAAAATCAGCAGCGACTAATCAGATCTCACAAATTATGGAAAATCCACTTTAGTACCGTGGTGAGTGTCCCCATCTCTCGTGTGGGAGACCAGGGTTCAATTCCCACCAGGGGGGCAGTGGTGCAATTTAAGAGTTAGACTCGATGATCCTTGTGGGTCCCTTCCAACTCAGAATATTCTGTGATTCTGTGATCACGACTATGCGGAGGATCACTGTATTCGTAAAAGTTGTTGATGCAAATTGAAAATGTTTTCATGAAATGTTCAGAAAGTAGGGATTAAAAGCATTAAGAGCATTTAGACTTATGCAAATTTAAACTTATGAGCAAGTTGTAGATGATGAACTTCTACTTCCACTTAAAAAAATTAAATCCGCCTGAAGGTGAATGGCAGAACTAATAGTTAAGATGTTCTTGTCTTTTAGAAGATAAATCTTGCAATTCAAAGGCTACTGATATCTATAAAGGACTGTAGTGAAGAATATGCTGATGACTTTGTAGAACTGTTTCCTTTCAAGTGTAATGCTTTGTGGAATTAAGAAGCTGTATCTGTGACAGAAACAGTACTTTCGGTACTACAGTCTGCAAGTACTCTGCACTTCGCGCCCCCTATATTGCGGCTTCACATCTTAGCAGCATGATTTTTTAGCCCTTAAGGAGGCCCCTTTTCACAACTGCGTATCCGCGACCTGGCACGTATGAATAGTCAATTAGGCAGTCATGAATATGCAAATGAACCATCATGCTGTGCCGCATGGACCATGTGCCCACTGCTCTGCCCATGGTGAGCCATGCCGACTCCGCTCTGCCCCTCGGCTCCAGGCTGCTCCAGGCTGCCCCGGCTCTCCCCCCAATCCCATCTGCCCTCTCCCCTCAGGGCCTCTTAGGGCCGGGACAGCAGCACCAGTGGCTCCCCGCACCAGTGCCTGCACCCGAGCAGAAAATGTTTTTTTTTTCCTGGCATGGGGTGGCTGCAAACTGGGAAGCGCTGACACAAACGCCTGTACACAGCAGGGCAGTGCCAAAACAGCACCGGAGGGCCGGGGGGGACCGTGCGAGGGTGTGGGGCAAATTTGCATATTATTGAGCTGCCAATGAACGCAGAAGGCAGGCTTCACGGGACCCGAATAAGCCCTCGTGGCCATGATATAGGAGACCTGACTGTGATTTGAATTTATATTCTGCATACAAATAGTTAATCACTTCCATGTTTCTGAAAATGCAAGAAACAAAAAATTATTATATTGTGAAATTCTAAATTTTCTGTTTGAAAGCGGATTGAGTGAAACTGCATGTATTTGTTTTCCATTTTTTTCATTGAAAAATAAATGTATGTTCTTGAACGTAAGCACACTCAAAGCCTCAAAAATTCAGGTCTGTTTTCTCCTTCTGTCTGTTGGAGTCAGGAATGACAGAGGGAGCAGGGACATCACAAACTGATCTTGTGGAGAAAGACTGCCAGGGATTCATTAGGTGGAAGCAGCAGTTTCAAAGGGAGTTGCCAATAGGTGTAGGGGCAGCATTTCTTATAATGAAACTCCAGTTACGTAAAACAGTCTTGCACCTGGATTTTCAGCTTACTTTTCAGAGGTATTAGTAGTACAATCACACAGCTTGTTTCTGAGTGTACTCTGTAGATATTTTCCAAGCATGTTGATTCAGGGCTAAATAAATTTTTATTTATTTAATAAATAAATAAATTTGTGGGAGATAACATCATACTTGCTGAGTTGGAGTGGAAGCATCCCATGTGTCATTACTTAGCTGTCCAGTCTGCCACTATGCTTTGAACGTTCTGATGTATTTGTGAACAAGGAGTCATTTTGTTACAGTGTGTCCTTATGATATACATGACCATATGAATTGATTTTACATGTTTGCAGTTACCACAAGGGTGCATTTTCATATGTGAAAGTATTTAATAAAGAAAAGCTAATGTGTTACACGTAGCCTTTCTTTACCTAACACAATCAACCTTTGAGGGTGAGAAATTAATAATTACCAGTGCATGGAGTGAAAATAATTTACTTTTTTGTTTTTCCCCAAAATGCATAATTAGATTTTGTCTGGTTATATTTAGCACAGGATCACAAGAAATGTTCACATTACCTAAGGTTAAATGTCAAGTATCAAGCTGTTCTGTAGAATAGATATTTGAATTCTGTTCAAGACTTCTAGTTGGTTGGGTTTTTTTCCCCTTCTCTTTTTTTTTTTTTCCCCTCTCTGCAGATATTGTGAGACACTAACAGATAGTACATTTATTCTTAATTGTTCTTGTTGAATTGCTGCATGTTGATGTTACTTCAGATTTGTTTATCTGGGATTTTTTTCCCTTCATGTTTTTCAGACTATGGCCCAGGCTCAGGGTTTGGGGAAGAGATACATTAAAGCCTTTTGTAAAGGCTTCTTTGTTGCTGTTCCTGTAACCGTGACTTTCCTGGACAGAGTTGCCTGCGTCGCGAGGGTGGAAGGAGCATCAATGCAGGTATTGCTGGAAGTATCCTTTGTCTTTCAGGGACTTAAAAAGGACTCTCTACTGACAATAGCAAGGTGGAAAAAATTCTTTTCTCATATTTATTAAATTATAACATTGTAGTATGCAATAGTTTAATTTCTACTTTGTTAAAAATATACTTTTATGATGTGAAAGCAAAGCTTTTGGGAACCAAACTTTCCAAAATTCTGTCTCCATAAAAGAAAAATACATGGAGAAGTAGTTATATGGATGTATATGATTAAGGAACTTGGTGAATTGATCAGTGGGACAGGAATACAGGTAGTCTTTTGCTCTGTTCCTGTAATGGCATGCTTGGACCCTGAAAGCAACAGGAGGATTCTTGCTCTCAATAAATGGCTTAAGGGCTGGTGCTACCAGAAAAACATTGGGATCTATGACCATGGGATGTCCTTCACCAATCCGGGGTTGACAGACCCTGGAGGGCTGAATCTATCAAATAGGGGCAAAAGGGTTTTGGCCTGGGGGCTGGCAAGACTCATTGACAGGGCTTTAAACTAGGTTCGAAGGGGGAAGGGGATACGGCAGTCACTTGAGAGGGCACTGAAGCTGGCAAGAATGAGCCAAAAACATATTCAGCAGCACAGTTCAAGTGCATGTACACCAATGTCCGCAGCGTGGATAACAAACAGGAAGAACTGGAGG
>WEKX01027956.1:0-30336 GCA_013390025.1 Pitta sordida
CCACTCCCTCCTAACCGAGAGGATGGAAAAGGGGAAGGGATAAACAAAGGGAAATAACAATAATAATAATATGAAATAAAACAAAACTGACGGGGAGAGGAAAAAGGGAAGGAAAAACAATTAAAAACTAAAGAGTTTTTTGTCTCCTGTCCTTTTTCCTGCTGGCTATGTGGAGGAGGAGCATTGGGTGTTGATCATGCTGCTGGAGGAGTGTGGCCACTGTGGAGGCAGAAGGCCGGGAGATGGGAAAAAGTTCCATGGAGAAACGGCTGGGTTCAGGACAGCGTCTATTTCCGGAGCTGGTCCGAGCGGGAAGGGAAAGGCCTCTCAGTGCCGTAACTTTTAAAACCTCTACCGTCCCTCTCCTGTCGTCTCATCCCTGCCCAATGGTGCGCAGCTCTGAGCCTTCAATCTTGTCTGTCTTCTGCTAACTCTGGAAGAGCCGGTGGTCCAGTTATGATCATGGCAGCCTCCACATGGCCACTGCTGGCTCAGGCATGAACTGGGTGGACGTGCTGTTGCCATGGTGTGCCGTGCTGCCGTGGCAGCCTGGGACCTGTCTGCTGTGCCATTGCACTCCGTGCCAGCTGGTTGCCCCCACTCACACCCACTTGCACCCCTGCTGTGCTGCTGACACCAGCAGCCCGCTTGTGCACACTCCACCACTCGTCGCTGCCTGAGAGCCGTGCTGGCTGCACTGCTGCTCACAGGCTCTCAGGAGCCCACATCACCAGCCAGCCGTGCGCTCCTGCTGCTTGCAATGCTCTGGTGGGGCCGGGGCGCAGGGGCCAGATGGGTGCCAGGAGAACCATGCTGCACAGCACAGGGGCCAGATGGGCGCCAGGAGGACCATGCTGCACAGCCACACCCTCAACCTGGGAGAAAATGGAAAAATTCAAAAAGAAAACTAGGTACACATGCATTAACCCATGACAAGCTGCTGCTCTGGGTTGGGATGAGACAGGACAACAGATCTGCTGTAACGTAGTGCCCTGACTCTCCTGCTGGCTCCCGGCTCCGTGCCACGCTGCAGCCACCCCAAGGGCTGCCTACAGAACTGCCTGTTTCCCATTACTGGGTGCTGCCATAGTCCTGATCTGAAACAGTTTTTGGGACTGTGCCTTCCACCCTCTCCTGGGACTGGTGGGGGGACACCTCCCACAGCTCTTGGCACACACAGGCATTCCCCGAGGCCTTCCTCCTGCCTCGGGAAAGGCTGAGGGACCCATTTGCTGGACCAGTCCCGGTGGAGGCTCAGGAAGTGTAGTTGCCATGCCCCTATTCCTCTGTGCCCACAGTCAGGCTGGTCCCGTGGCCAGTGCCCGGTGGAGCCCTGGGGCCACACTCACCTCTTCCCAGGCCCCAGCCCCTGCCCCTTCTCGTGCCTCACTGCCAAACACAGTAGCCCCCTTCCCGCCTCACCAGAGTGCGGCCATGTCGGGCAGCATCCAGGCAACTAACACGAGCCACTGTTTTCTGGGTGCGGCTCGTCACGTTCACCATGTCTGATCACATCTGAGTTGAGTTTAAAGATAGTTTCCCGACTGGGAAAGCATTCCCTTAGGCGTCCTGAGGTGGCATAGGGTGGTGGGTGGCCCCAGAAACACCCTCTAGAGCTCAGGAGTGGAGGGAGCGTAGCTATGGGTGGAGCCTGGTTGAATATTCATGGGTTTGCTATCTGGCCAGAATCCATGACTCGCTGGACCTGAACAAGGCCTGACCCTCCGCGAGTTCTGGAGGTTGACTGTATAATTCTGTCGTTCTAGAGATATTATGACTTCTTTACAACATGACATTTGAATTATCATCTAAATTGTGTGTCAAGAGACTTAGTATTTCTGGAAACTTGGAGCCTGATGGAGTTAAAAAAACCAGTGAAATTGAAAAGTCAGATCCAGTTCAATTTGTCACATCTAGAAAGAAAATCTAAACCTTCCTGGGAAGAATTAACACAGCAATAATGAATGGAACAGCAAAGCATAATGCATAGTAAGACATTGAGCGTTATCTTCACTTCAAAGATAATATGTGAGCAACAGTATCATTTTCCACATATCACTAACTTTTAAAAAGTACACATACAACTTTAGATTTTCCCTTACTGTCTGGCTACTGAAATCTCTAGTAACAGAGACAANTGAATATTGTTCAATGAATATAAGATATTGACAATGAAATTCAAGGCACGGCAAGCTTCTATCTAAAATCTAATAGGACGAAAACTTAAAAGTTGCCTCATGCATGCTGCCACTGTTCATACCTGTTTCTTTCAATAACAGCACTGCAGGGCCAGATATTAGTCTATCACTGTTTCTTGTTACTATCTATCAGGTGAAGGACATTCTGATTGGACTCTTTCTGGTATTTGATGTATGACCAAGATATCATCTTTCTGAGGAGGGAAAACTTAGATCAGCTTTCAAAACCACAAAGAACTCCCTAAAGTTTACTTCATGTTATTTTTCTGGTTTTATTTAGATGATCCCAGTATTCTGAGTCACTTACTATTGTTATGAATAATTTGAACAACTAAATCCTTTCATTGTAAAATTTCAAACCCATACCTTCTACCTTAAAATAACACATAGAATATTAATATCAAGAACTGGCCTAAGCCCTTTCATTTACTTGTCTGAATTAGGACAGTCTGTTCAATATTCAGAGGTATGTTACAGACAAAAAGTCTAAATAGATGTCAAATAGTAGACAAAAGTCAGTATTTTCTTTCATTCATTAGTGTACAAGTACCTTAAAAGTAATGAAGACAAACATAATTTTTACATCTAGAGTAACTAAAGTTTGTAGGTAAATATTCTGCTCACTGTTAACAGTATAGGAGAGGTGCTGGCCCGTAAACAAAACCAGAGCTGGACTTAATGTAGTTTCTTGGGTCTAAATTAGAAAACATAGCAAGTACTAAATGTAAAAGGTTGTTTAACCTACTGGCTTTTGCTTAAATTATATGGCGGGAGAGATTATTTAACTTGCAGATTCTTTGAAAAATATTTTGAGTTTCTATGATCTTGCATTATAGTTTGTTCATGCATTTTGCAGTCTATACAGTTTGTTAGATTTGCTTCTCTTAAATCTGCTACAGAGTATCCAGTGCAGGGACAAATCACAACTCACGCATCACAACTCAGAAATTTGCCTTGTGCCTTTTGACAGTCAACACAGTCCAGGACAGGCCTTTTAATCTACTATGAAGAAAAATAGGAACCCAAATATAAGGTAGCAAGCTAATGAAATAAAAAAAATGCAAGAAACTGAGGTAAACGAAGTTTCTTCAACTAATAATCATATTTGATCTGAAAAAATGAGCTCTAAGAAAAAGATTCAAATCTATCGCTAATTACTGTTGTGATTTCATTGTAGATTAGATTAAACATCTCCGTGGTATTATATGCTGCATTATCAGGAAAGATAGACAGACATCTTTTTCAAATGGTTCTGCCTCTAAGAAAATCATCTTGACTGTGACAACCAATACGCAGTTCAAGCCAAACTGCATAAGATGCCCTTTTGAGGCTCTAAATCTTCCAGGCTGTCTTTAAATTATTTCAAATTTCTTTGTAATTTGGCTCATTCTCAGAGTTATTCAAAAATAGGTTAATAATCACAGAATCACACAGAATCACAGAATGTTATGAGTTGGAAGGGACCCACAAGGATCATCTAGTCCAACTCACCATCTAACACCCGTAAGGAGACCGAGAGCACATCGCAGAGCATAACACCAACCTGGATCCCTCACAGTCTAGCAGGCCACTCCGAGCCGGAAGGGGCCCAGGGTCATCCAGCCCTACACCCCCCAGCTAGACCATGTCACTAAGCTCCTCGTCCAGTCTTCTCTTAAACACCTCCAGGGATGGTGACTCCACTACCTCTCTGGGCAGCCCATTCCAATATGCGATTACTCTCTCTGTGAAAAACCGCTTCCTAATGTTAAGATTGAACCTCCCCTGGCGTAGCTTGATTTTGGAATAATTGAGCTTTCAGTAGTTCAGAATGCTGTTTCACAAAAGGCCTTGCATTATTATTAATCATCTGATATTAAAAAATGAAATTTTCTATAAGTAAAAATCTGGGATGATATTTACTGTTATAGCAGCCCTGTAATGTATTTGTTTTCGTGCAAATCATAGTTGCTTGTTGGTTGCACTTTCCATGTAAAGTGAACCCAGAGACTAAGAAGAAACACTACAATCCAATAAAGAAGCAATGCTAAAGATCTTATTATGAATTAATTTGTAGTTCTTAATGACAATTGAAATTGTCTCAACAGGAATGAAAGAAACACTTCTAGTTGTTAATGTCAACAGCAAAATTAAATAAATGCTTGCACAGAGAATGGTGTATTAGCATTGGAATAACTATATTTATTAGGATTTATTTTTTCATGACAGAGATTTTATTTAATACGTAGGTTTCCAGCACCATGATGTAGTTCCAGATTGTTGTTCTAGAGAGCATATTACAGGAGGAAGCTGTGAATTTATTAAATACAATATGCTTTGTGACAAAGTAGATCGTCCAATCATGGAAAAGAAGCAAGGACTTGGCTTTCGGCAATGAAACGCTGATCCCCAGAGGAATGCTTGCAAGAAGTCAGTTTGCAATAACACAGGCTACAAGTTGCTTGTGCTGAATAATCAGCAAGTAGTTGTGAGGAACAAACAAATTGTAGCAATCATTGTCCCCTCATAGGTAATTACCATAAGAAGAAAAAGAGCTAAAGTAATTGAATAAAATGTACATAGATTGTTTACTAAGCTCTATTAGCAGCAAGCAGCATGCTCTCATTAAAACTAAAAGATGAGAAATAAAACACTGCTTAGAGCTTCAGTGAAACAATGATATTGGTTTCCACAACATTATCTGGCATATTAAAGAACACTAACAGAAAAAAAGAATTCAAAAGGATCCCGTAAATACCTTTGCACATTAACCTGTTCTGTATAGACTATGTACTATAAATTGAATTCAGTTTCCACTGCCAAAGATTTCACTAAGGCAACAATTTAGAGTTGGATTTCACTCCTTCTGAAGTCAAGAGTAGTTTGATTTTTTCTTTGATAAAACCTAGCAACCTGGTGCCAGAAAAAGAGATAAAAATACTAAAATTCATTCAGAGCTTCAAGGAACATTCAAAGGTAATTTTTTAGGAGAAAATCCTTTTGCTGTCATGTTTATATTTTGAATGAGTTTCTGCTTCTGTTCAAACACTTTGTGTATATGTGTTTATGTTTTCTTTTTGTGGTATGAGAACTTAACTTTTGTCTTCTTTAAAGCAATTTTTCTCGCCCCAAATAAATTCTTCCCATTTATCTTCCCACAATTTGTCAAAAAGTCCAGGAAATGTCTTCTACAAAATAATAAAAGTACAACTGAACAAGTCAACTTCACTTTACACATACAGACAGTCTCTAAAGATTTCTCTTCCCTCAAGGGTTTAAATAAGAGGACACTAGAGAAGTGATTGGAGAGCTGTAAAACTACTTTTATTGCTGCACCATTCATTCTACTGGACAGATTGCCCTTAATAGAAGTCAGAGCGGTCCTGCTTGCAAATTGTAGTTCCGTTTTACAGATACTACCTATAATTTATACATTTATACACATATGTATATATAAATGTATGTATGTATATACACACACAGAGAGACAGATATACTTTGATACTTGTCTATGTCTACTTATCTGAGACCGTCTTTTCTCCTCTCTGATACAATTCTTCCTTTGTCTGAGCACCAACTTGATGACAGCTAAATCTGGGTCCCAAATTAAAACTTTGGCTAAGATTAAATGTGAACTGCAGCTTTGCTTTTCAAGACAGTCTTTATATATGTCATCTACCTTTCTTAATTTTTAAACAACATACACAATGAGGGCATCCTTAAAACCACTTTTATATTAGTAGATGGTACAACTGAGTCCACAGGGACTTATTCATTATTTACATTTCAGTAACACACATTGTGTAAGGCTTTGTCTGTAGAGACAGACAAACAAACAGGCATTTCCATTGATTTCCTGCAGCATTTCAAAGTACAGGCTTTCTGAAATCCCCCAAAGTGGTGTATATTGATGTCCAAAGTAAAAGAGCAAAGAGATGGTATTTGGCTATACATCTTGATGTTGCAAGCACTTCTTAAACTTTGCAACATATTACGGGGCAGAATTCCCCAACTTTTTCTGTGAAAAGTTAGGTGTATGGAAATAGCTTAGGGACATCAATTTAGTGTCCAATCTAATTAGTACAAATGAGATGGAAACCTAATTAACTAAGACAGTACTCCATGTTAGCTATGCATACCATTCTATGATGATTCCATGTAGGTGATTGCTATTCAATGTGTTCAGATTTAAACAAGTCCTATTCATAGTGTACACTGCTGTGATCTTGGATTTAGTGACTGGGGTAAAGAAAAAAACTTTAGTATGTCAGGAAGATTCTTATCTTTAATTGTTTGGTTTTATGGCTCAGAATTAGTATGAGGGATGCAGTTAATTTGTAATTCCAAAACTAATCTGGGGTTAGGAAAAGGAAACTGTTATTGTGATGTGAAGGTATGCTTCCCTTAAGAGTCATGTGCATTTAAAATTGTTCATGAATTAAAAGAATAAGCAACTCATTTTTTCCTGACCCACCTCTAGAAACAGAAACATGGGAAGGTCCTGAAAAAACCCACAAAAAAGCACTTAAACATCAGGCTCAGTAAACGAAATTGATTTTGGTGACTGGAATATTGCACCAGTCATGCTGATTTGATGGGACAATGAGATATACATAAAAAAAAGAAGCACGGGGGAAGGATTTCCTGATAGGCAGGAGAAAAATGAAGGAAAAACAAGGAAGAGATTGCCTACTCCAAAGCTCAGGAAAACTGACTCTACTAGTGAAGCAGTACTGCACTCAGCAGAGCTAGACTGATTTGTATTTGCTTAGGGCTGCAGGTTTCCAGGCAAGGTAGCCTTTAGGTTCTCATTAGTACAATAGGGTTGCAATTCAGTAGTCATTTGTGCTTCTGCTCTGTGTCATCACCCTTTGGCAGCTCACCTATCTAGCAAGAGGACAACATGCTGAAACAGACACGACTCCTCCTTGTCTCTTGCCATAACTGTATTATACCACGTTGCTGCCACACTGTTTGAGGAAAAAACCTTGCATGAAAATGGGTTTTCTGTTTTCAGTGTTCTGACATTATCTCTGGTGAACTCTTTATTCATCCTTTATCCTATATGAGGCTCTTGAAGAAAATTGTGTGGTCAAAGGAGAGAAAACATTTGCTTTGAGGACTTATCCATTGCATGAGACTAAGGATGAAACGTGGAAAGAGAAATTAGTACCATGAAGCCCACAAACAGATAGTTGCTAGGTAGGGTAAAAAAGGCTGTAGCCCTTCCATGTTACCATTTTCTTCCGTGGGAAGCACATTGTCTGCCACATGGCCTGGAATATATTCAGTCACATAGGCCCCTTATTTGAAACATAACTGCATTCATTTAAGAAACTCTAATCTTACTATTAAAAACGAAACAAAAAATCTCTCCTCCCTCCCCAAGTGAATTTTACAACTATATTATTGCTGTGCTAAGTCACATTCTTTCAAAGCTAAAGTATTTGCTAGACCTAAATATCATGAGCTGTGTATAGAGTGCATACACATGCATTTAGACATTCACTCACATATTAACCAAATATGAATAAATGCATATTTACTCATTGAGAGAGATCTCCGTGCATTAAAACCTATTTTTACACATAAGTGCATAAACACAGAATTTATCATGCTACAACATTTAGTCCTACTAAATAACACAAATTATTTGACAAATTTTGGGTCTCTATCAAACTGCAGAGATATAGGCTGAATTCAGGTATACCATAAGTGTATATATGCAATCTCCACTCCCTACTGGATATGGGGCCAAACTGGTAACTAGGGATGAGGACAAGGCAGAAGTACTTAATGTCTCCTTTGCTTCTGTCTTTAACAGTAGGGGAGATTGTCTTCATGATGATTAGTTACCTGAGATGGTAGACCGGGCCAAGGTACAGTGGAGAGCCCCTGAAGCTCAGAAGGCAGTTGTTAGAGACCTGCTGATCCATTTGGATCCCTATAGGTCCATGTGACCAGATGGGATTCACCCCAGGGTGATGAGAGAATTGGCAGATGAGCTTCTAAGCCACTGTCCATCATTTATCAGCAGTCTTGGACCATGGGTGAGGTCCCAGATGACTGGAAGATGGCAAATGTGACCCCTATACATTAGAAGGGACGGAAGGACGGTCCAGGAAACTACAGACCTGTTAGCCTCACCTCAGTTCCAGGTAAAGTTATGAAACAGATAGTAGTGGGCACTATCGTGCAACACCTGCAGGATGGCCAAGAGATCAAGCCCAGTCAGCATGGATTTAGGAGGGGTAGTTCTTGCCTGACCAACCTTGATAGGTTAGAGAAATGGGCAGATCCTAATAATATGTGATTTAATAAGTCCAAATGCTGGGTTCTTCACTTTGGACATAATATTGAAGACTCGATGAGAAGCTCAGTAACGTGGTCTAGATCATGGGAGGTTTGGATCGATGGAGAGTGGTGCCCATGGTTCCACACTTGTGGGTCTGGGTGTTGGACTAGATGATCCTGTGGGTCCCTTCCAACTCAGAATAACCTGTGAAACCTGTGAAACAATCCCATGCACTGCTATCGACTGTNGAGAGTGAGCAGGTTGAAAGGGGCTTGGGGGAATTAGTGGACAGCAAACTCAACATGAGCCAGCAGTGTCCCCAGGCAGCCAAGAGGGCCAATGGCATCTTGGACTGCATCCAGAAAGGTGTGGCCAGCAGGGCACAGGAAGTTATCCTTCCCCTCTTCTCAGCACTGGTTAGGCTGCATCTTGAGTATTGTGTCTAGTTCTGGGACCCTTAATTTAAGAAAGACGTTGAGATGCTGGAACAAGTTGAAAGAAGGTCAACAAAGATGATTAAGGGGCTGGAGGATAAGCCTTATGAGGAGCAGCTTAGGGAGCTGGGTCTGTTTAGTCTGGAAAAGAGGAGGCTCAGGGATGATTTATTGCTGTTTATAATTACCTAAAAGGGGGTTGTAGACAGGCAGGGGTCGGTCTTTTCTCTCTGGCCGTTGGAGATAGAACAAGAGATCATGGTCTTAAGCTCCAACAATGGAGGTTTAGACTTGACATAGAAAAAAGGTTTTCACTGAAAGATTGATTTGGCATTGGAATGCGTTGCCCTCCGAGGTCATTGAATTGCCTTCCCTGGAGCTGTTGGAGAGTAGACTGGATGAGGTGTTGAGAGTCATGATATAAATGTTATAGCTGTTAGGTTTTAGTCGGATTATAGGTTGGACTAGATGATCTTCAAGGTCTTTTCCAACCTTATCAACACTGTGATACTGTGACATGTATGTGCCTATCTGTGCATGCACACGAATGTATAAGTGTGCATGTGTGTCTGCAGACACACAAGAATGGCTTCCATAGTCTTCTTAATTTGTGAAGCATATTTTCTTGTTAAGGCACTATGAACAACAAATGAAGCAGAAAGCATCCAGTGCTCCATATGTCAGATGCTATCTTGAGGCTCCAAGGATTTCTCAGTTGAGTAGGGTGAGGTCAGGAGCTAAAATGATTGAGCAGCAATGATGTGTGCAAAACCACTTTTACTGCTTTAATTTCCTCTTCTAACATGCAGGAAACATCTCTCAGAGAAAGAAGAAAACCTTAAAACATTGCCAATAAAAGAGGACAGGATTCTACACTGAATAGTTGAAAGACTAGAGAACATATCTGATGAGAAGATTTATGCAAGAGAGCATGGGCAACATTGGTTTACAATTGTGAAATGGACTTATTTCGGCTCCTGCCTCAAATATGCAGTGTGACCACTTCCTCTTTTTCATTCCATTATCTTTCAACTAAATTTGAAATGTTCTGTTTCAGACATTGAACTCCATAGAGCTCCAAATAAAATCAAGACTCAAGCCAGCAAGAGGACAACTGAAAATATTTGGTAAATACAACAGGTATGTAAAATAACTTACAAATCTCTTAATTTTAAACCTCACATGATTATTAACCTAAAATAAGAAATAATGCTAATTAATTGACTGATTTTATGTATCAGTGACAGCAGTATTTTCCTAGGTTCACATCAGAAAACAAGTGCTTTACTTTGTATATTCATGTTGATTTTAATTTGACTGATATTGTCTAAACTATTACATGAATATTTGCAGGAACAGACATACACCACGAGGCATCATTATCAATACGCTGGTTTCATGCTACCAGTTGTTCAAATGATCTTTCCCTCAGTTTTCAGGATCAGTTCTGGTTGACCTTTGGACTTAATAACTCAGAAATCAGATTAGAATTCTGCCTTTAGTTTAAATCTGGAACTGCATATATTTGAAATTACATTTTCTGTGAACTTTGCAAATACTATATCATCATAATGAAAAATGTACTCGAATGAAAATTTCTGATTACTTCTTACAACTGTAACTACATTGAGGGAAAAAAACAATAATAACAGATAACTTTAATAATTGATAATTAATTTATCTTATAGAATGTGAGCCAAGAGACTATAATGTCTCTATATTTACCAGAATTAATACAGTTTATATGGCTCTGTCCTTTTCTCCCAGCTTGTTCCAGAACATTCTCGGTTGTTCCCTCTATGTTTAATTTTTTTTTCATCAGCTATTATATTACAATATTTTCTATTTCTCACTCCTTTAGGTCTCCTTTTCATTTCAAGACTGATTCTATGCCTTCCTATATCCTTTCTTATTTCACATTGCCTAGATCCACATCTAATTCCCCTCTTATAAGCTTTTATTCCCCAAGTCCATGTTCCCTATTTCTCCATATCCTTATAATGCATACTATCAATTCCATCTTGATTTTGCTGATATCTCACAATATCTAATTCGTGCTTCACTGCTTGGCCACCAAATGAAATTTAATTGACGGACTGGGGACAGATAGAACTGAAAAAAACTACTGTTTAAATTTTTTCATGGCCAACTTTTTAAAGTGCACCAAAAAAATGGAGATCAAAAAACTTCAGCACTTGTCAGCAAATTTCAAACTCACTATGTTTAATTGGATTTGGAAAAATAATCCTACGAATCTTGCCTCCTCTATATACTGAGACAATATGTCCACAGCCTCACTCCAATCTACTCTGGAGTGCTGAACCCTGACAGTCAATTTTGCATGTCCCTCCATCTCTCTGAAATCTTTCTTGCTGCAGTAAATTTTCAGTATCATTGAAGTCTTGCCATGCTGTTTTATTTATAATTAATATACAGCACTTAAGTTTTCATTGCAGAACACCAAAGAACTGTGGTTTCATGTTGTTTGGACACTACCTTGCCAAAAAAGATTAGGAGTTGGGATTCTGTCAAGCATTAAAGTTTTTATGGGACCTGAATAACCAGATGACAAAAAGCAGGTCTTTCCTCCCAGACAATAAATCATCAGTGAATTCTTCAGGCTCTTTGGACACACAAAAAATAAAATAAAACCAAGACTTGTACTGCACACCACATTTATCATGAATTATTGCAAAGAAGAGAGAAGTTAAATATTTAAGATACGACTCATCCAGTGAAGAAAGTAATTTTGCATAAACACTATCAGATCTCAAAGAAGCATTTTTCAATAAGCCATAAAATTGATATCTGAGAACATTGTTAGGATGAAATTTACCTCCTAAATGGGACCTTGTCCTTCTGATTGTTCCTTTAAAAATTCCATTTGAAATCTGCTCCACAAACCTGTTTACATTTTTTAAAGAAAGAAATAGTGACTTATCCTTTATGAGAGACTTAAGGCAAATGAAGAAGTATGGATAGAACGAAAGTGAGTAAATTTTTTTCCCTTCCATCCTCTGACCTAAACTCTTTTTAAGAACTGGACAGAATAAATAATTGAATTAATTTCATGTACCTTTCTAGTGAGATAAGGAAGAAACACAGATAAAAAGGTAAAATTAATATTACAAAATGGTCTTCAGTAACACCAAAACTAATTTCTCTGGCTCTGGGTCTGACAGCACCTTGAGAAAAAAAAAAAGGTATAGTTAAAAAGGTGAACTTAGTGTTTTGGTCTGAAGAAAGGGCATGCTTCCCTCACTCTCAAAGAGAATTTGCTGCTTCAATTCCCAGGTTTTGTGTCAACAGAGGATTGAGTCCATTATTCACCTCAGACAAGGAAGACTACTCCAGTCCTCTAGTCAGATTGGTTCCCATGGTCTGTCAGGCTCTCAAGTGCTATCCCTCATTGAGTATGTGAGTTGACTAAACCAGCAGCTGATTATTTGACATGGTATTCCACTGCAACAGACCAGGGAGCCTTTCAAAGCTTCAGGCACACCGGGAAATACAGGTGGCTGGTCATACAAATGTTAAAATGAACACATAGTTCAAGTGTCCCTTATTTAACTTGAGTTTTAATTTGGTTCATTTCTGTACTGTAAACTAACTTTTGATGTCACATGGTGCTTTCCACAGCTAATATTTCACATATTACACAAGCTGTCAGAAGAAAGTTGGAGATATTGCCTGGGGACATTTGGAAAATTTGACAGCTAGCAAACATAACAGGCAGCTCAGATTTTTGATATTAGCTTATTAAAGCCATATGTCTTAAAAATCATCACAGAGATTGTTATAGAGAATTAGGAAAATGTGCATTCCTAGCTAAAATAATTAACACCTCATTAAAAGGAAGAGATTACTTCGTTTCCGGGAGGAGCCAATATTGTTTACTAATTAGAGTATGAATGATGGAAGATCAGTTTTATGAGCGGTTTTAATTCCAAATTTCACTAGAAAAAGTTAACTGTGATCAAGTGGCTGAGTAGTTTCATTCATAGTGGGAGAAGAACGTAGTTTAAGACCTGCTTTGAGACTCCTTGTAGAAATTTTCTGGAAACTAAATTGAAAAAATTTACTCTAGAATCCCTAAGGAATATCTGAAATGTGCTCAAACAGTATTATGTTTTTCTATTAGAATTTGTGGAGAACAGGTACATTTTCAGGAGACTCCAAAACCACAAAGAATGTTTGTTTGTAAAAGGACAGGCAGGAGAAAGCACAAACCAGGAAATTGTAGATCAGACTCTCAATAGATAAATATAGATTAGATATAGATACATTTAGATATCAAAATAATTATATTTTAAAAACTACAATCAGCAAACCAAGCAAACAAACAAAAATCTGTCTGACTCTAAAGAATATTATGGGAAGTAACAGCCAGCACAGATTTGTCAAGAAGAAATTATATCAGATCAATGTGATTGGGTTTTCTGAGAAAAGGCCATTGGTAATGTATGAGGAAGAAGCAAAGACCATCATAACTGAACAGATTAACAGATAAACTGTTTATTTATCTGGAGAATACTAAAATAGAGCAAAACTATAATTTTTGGAGCCCCAACATTTTTGGTTGGAAGAGGCTGTTCTACTTATTCCTTGCAGATAGAACAGGAAGGAATTGGCTTAAATGACAGCAAGAAAGATTTGAGTTGGCAATTGGGAGAAATCTATGCAACTACAGGCATAGCAGAGCACTAATGTACACTGCCAAGGGAGAATGTGCAAACTTCTGCTACTGGAAGTTTTCAAGAACTGGTGAGAGAAAAATCTGTCAAGAATAGTTTAGTCATAGCTGATCTTGCCTTGGGGCAACTAGTTGTATTAGATGACCTCTTGGGACTTTATTTACTATGATTCTGTGATTCCCATGTAAATATAATGTTATTAACTCAAATTCAATTAATGTCTAAAAGCTTATATAAACTATTTTAAGACAAAAAAAAATTATACCACACACAAAAATGTTACATGTGAAGGCTTTTTGTTGTTTTACAGAAACCATAAGGATGAGGAACACCTGAATGCAGATAGAGCTGCATGATGCCTCTGCCTCCATGCTGTCTGCTGACTACGGTTACATTTCACAGCATATTTAGCTACTTGCCTTTTGCACTACCCACCACTTATACTGGGGGAAATGTAGTGTTCTAATCATAGCAGAATTTTCAGCTCACATGGTTTAGTATCTGGAAAACTGGCCAGAAGTCAGGATTCAATCTAAGTCATTTGCATACTGACAGTCCTTCAGAATACATGACACCTACCCTCAATGTTCTAAACTGCCATTACGTTTGTCCACAGGATAGGAGAACCACCCAGAAGGACTATCTAGAGTGCAGCACCAGCTAGGACAGTGTGACAGAGATATGGTTTCTCATACAACCTTGGTCAAGCCAGTTGCTCAGTTTTGGCAGCTGAGCTTGCTTAAGGAAAGGCTTTGTTAAGATCAAGAGAAGTTTGAAGAAAGGCTGCAAAAGCTTTGTATTCTACAAAACAGGTCTTTAGCTGACACTGAACCCTGAATGGTGAGAATCTCCTCCGTGACTGTGCTGCTCCAGAGCTTTGACTTAAACCTCCTTATGTAAAGCGATTACCTGAGGTACATAGAATAAAGTTTAGGTATATTAATTTTCCAACTCAGTAAGACTGAAAGATTCAGAAAATTGAAGTTACACTTCCTTTTGACTCCAGAGAGAACTTAGGCAGGCCAAGCTTCTTATTCACAGAATCACACAGAATCACAGAATACTAAGAGTTGGAAGGGACCCACAAGGATCATCTAGTCCAACTCACCATCTAACGCCCGTACCATCTAACGCCCGTACAGAGATCGAACGCACACCCCAGAGTGGTGAACATAAACCTAATTCCCTCACAGGCGCACAGGCCACTCCGAGCCAGGAGGGACCCAGAGGACCATCCAGCCCAACACCCCCAGCTAGACCATGTCCCTAAGCTCCTCATCCAGTCTTCTCTTAAACACCTCCAAGGACGGCGACTCCACCACCTCTCTGGGCAGTCCATTCCAATGAGCCATCTCTCTCTCTGTGAAAACCTCTTCCTAACATTCAGTCTAAACCTCCCCTGACGTAGCTTAAGGCCATGTCCTCTCGNCTGTCAAGGCCCCTCTGAAGGGTTCTCCTACCCTCTGGCAGTTCAACATTTGCCCCCATCTTGGTATCATCTGCAAACTTGCTGATGATGGACTCAATTCCCTCGTCCATATCATCAATAAAGATGTTGAACAGTGCCGGGCCTAACACTGACCCCTGTGGGACTCCACTAGTGACTGGCTGCCAGCTGGATGTGGCACCATTCACCAACACTCTCTGAGCTCGTCCGTCCAACCAATTCCTAACCCTGCATGAAGTGTTTCCATCCAGTCCATGCTCTACGAGTTTCTCCTGAAGCTTCAAACACATCAGTTAAGTCTCTTAAGGTAGGAGTGATGAAGGTAAAGTTCTGGGGCCAGGTTATCTGTCTAAGTCAAAAGAGATGAATTAGGGCTAACTCATCATCCAAGACAACTTTGCAGTATGCAGATCAATTGAGTATTCAACAGAAAAATACAAAGACTCTTATAACAATTGACATGCAAAACCACTCTCCTGTTTCCCTGATCCTAAAAATGTAATCCTAAGTGTTCTATATAATCACCATGAGATATGAAGGTACAGGGAGTGGGGAATATTGAAGGTGTCCTGATCTCTCTTGTTGGATTATATTTTCTGCAGGACTATCTTTCTGTTCAAGACCGCTGCACCCGTAAGGCTGATCCTATTTTTAACTTTCTTGAAGAAGAAACTATTGTGCACAGAGGGTGAGTTCTTTTTCATGTGCAGCTTTAAGGAGAGAATCAGGCCTTATACGAGGAAGTTCTGACCATCTTGGGAAAGCTGCAGCTGCCTTTTGTAGAGTTGAGAGGCACATAAAGTTCAGCCTGTGTCTGTGTATTCAGTAAACTGAACACTACCTGAACTGAAATACACTTCAGAAGTTATCAGTGATCAGGAATCATTATGGCAGATGTCTGAAAAAAAGAAATTCTCATAAACTAACTTGTATGTGTGCATTTATGCACATTTTTGTACAGGTAGGCAAACACAGAGTTATCCACTAGAGCATGTGTTATTATCCCACTGAAATAAAGCCAGGTGAACTCAATTTTAGTAGGGGACAAAAATGTATTCTCCATTGTACAGGAATTCAATTGCTGATGGTGATGACCAGAAAACCACTTCAGGTTAACTGTGCACAGTGACATTATGGCTGCTCTGTGGGTATTTTAAAAGATAATCTAACTACAAAGAAAAAAAAGCAGTCAGAATTACTAAAAGGCAGCAAAGTGCTTGGGTGTTTGAACTCACAATGAACCCTTAACAGTGTCTGAAGGAACCCAAGACACGAAATTTTGCATCAAGCAAAGTTTCTTAATTTCCAGTGCATCACTTATTATAATTGCAAATAGAAATTCTTTGAAGTCTCATCTTTTCTTATGGTCTGGTAATTTTCCAATATTGCACCTTTAAAGTACAGAGGTAAAATGGGATAATCCCAGCTGGATCCCAAATCTAATTATTACAGTGAAGGAACACAAAATAAAACAAAAGCACCAAATTCCCCACCAGACTGAATAAGGATGGTGCAACTTCAGGTTTGCATCAACACAGAGACTCAAAAAAAGAAAAGTGTTTATAATGAAGTTCACTATGTAAACTAGTTTTACACAGTGCTTGTCAGTCTGTGCCTGGAGTAGTGTGCTCATTTTTGATCCCCACAAGTGAAAAAAGATGCAGAGTGCTGACAGTTCAAAGGAGGGCCACAAAGTTGAACAAAGGGTTGAAGGACCAGCAGTATGGTGAAAGAATGAAGGAGTTATATCTTTTCTGACTGAACAATAGTCCACTGCTTGAAGGGTGGCTACCAGGATGTCAGAGGCTCTCTTTTTGCAAGGAACCACATGAAGAAACAAAGGGCAATGGATAAGAGCTCGACTGGGTGAGGTCTCATCTGGACAAAAGAAAGAATCTTCTACAGTGAAAACAATCATATGCAAGAAACACTAGACATAGAAAAGTCCCTATCACAGGAGGTTTTCAAGATGTGATTGATTGAACAGTATGCTATATATTCTCATCCAGGCTTCCTTTCCCACAAAATTTTGAATGGAGTTGGACTTTCCAACCTGTGTTATTCCAACCTATATTGTTTTTATGATTGACTCTACAAACACAGACAGAGTGAAAGCAAAGAGCTCTTCTACTGTCTTCATATATTGTTTTTCTTCTTAACAGGAAATGATTCACAGCTTTCTATAAGATTTCATGTGTACTGTGGCTTATTTATAGGTTGCTTACTCTGAAGGACAGGCTCAGAACTTCCTCAGACTTCTCAGACCTCCCTGCTCCAAACTTCTCAACTCTGCTTTGGAGTTCCAGTTGTAGCTGATGTCTGAGCCATTATTTCAGTATTTGAATGCAGTGTTCTTTTTTTTTTTTTCTAATAGACTAGTCACAGAAATTAGTTGCTAGGTATTCAACTGATGAGAGTCAAATAACCAAATTCCACTTAGAGTCACATAGCTCGCCCCATTTAGCAGGAACTTTGAAGTCTGACTTAAGCTCAAAGAAATAGTTTTTCCTACCCTCCATTTCTGTATAATGACTGCCAGGTGTCAGTAATAGCCAGGGAAGATGTTTTCCTCCTTACACAAAATAGTTAAATGTTTTATAGCCCACTGCTAAGGAGTAGAGTCTTAAGAAGGAGAAACAGTTTGAGGTTTTGGTCTCTGTTTCAAAGACTATGCATGCATTTGACATCAAATAAGGAAGATGCTAAAATAGTGTCGGGAGGAGAGAATCTCCTCTACTGGTGTTTAGACTTTGCTTCTGGTCTCA
The DNA here is from genome assembly GCA_013390025.1 of Pitta sordida. NCBI lineage: Eukaryota > Metazoa > Chordata > Aves > Passeriformes > Pittidae > Pitta > Pitta sordida. The sequence continues at coordinate 17,813 of WEKX01027956.1, forward strand.
TATGGAAATAAGAATACTAGGAGAGAGCTAGATGGGATTTTGGCATGTAAGATCTTTTAGTATTCGATTCTCAAGGCTCCTCTGATGCCGAATTCCAGACTTGGCCGTGTTTTCTTGCTGCTGCTTTCTGCTTGCTCATGAGCAGTGTGATTTTAACAGGGTTGGGCAGTTAGGCTCCCAGCAAATCCATGCCTATATTCCTTTGAGGTGTGCATGCTTACATCCAGTGCAATAGACATTTATAAAGTGTATCTGACTACACAAACGCTATTAAGAAAAGTGAAAAAGCAAAGACATTTCCCTGATTTCCTCTGGTGACTCAAGATTATGAAGTTGAGCACAGGATGCAAGCACATGTTTTTAAGCATGTCTTGCTGAAGAGAGGTGCTTTTGACAACCTTTCCTAGACTTATGTAATTTTAAAAAAAAACAAAACTAAGGCTTTGATATAAATTTAATAATATACATTCTAGATATCAGGCTTACATAGCATAAAAATACAAAATTTGCATCCTAGTTCATCCCTTGCCTTGTAAGAATTTAATGACAGGTGATATTTAGAAATTACTCCAATCATTCTAGATAGACTGAAAATAATTATGATGAAGTAATAAAATATTTTGTAATAAATTTTCTATAAACTGCAAGACCACTTTTATAATCAAAGGTAATACATAGCTGAATCTGAAAACTTCAGTTTTGCCTTTTAGATATTTTTGGTCAGTGTATGCAACATTATCTTCTGGTTATCCTATGTTATTGAGAAATGATACAAAAAAAGTTTAAACCATTATTGTTGATACTAAAGTAAGTACAGAGTACATTATGTAAGGCAAAAGAAATATGTGGATGCTCACTAGAAAAAATGCTATATAGCCAGTCAATGGAAAATTATAGGGAAAAGAATGAAAATTATACTTGCTAATTTGTAATGACCTATTAGAGAAATAACTTTGGAGGATATTTCAGTGATTTTTTAAACACAAAAACCAGTGAGGCAAGCAAATCCACCACTTATTTTTCTTTGCTCATTTAAAATAAAAATAGTTTCTTTTGATTCTTTCCCCATACCTGAGCCATTTTCTTTCCTCTTTTCCTCAAGGGTTTATTTTTTACTTGTTTTGAGGTTTTTGTTTGTTTATGTGTTTTGTTTTTCTTAGTTGTTCTTGTTGTTTTCATTTCATATTTGCACAGTCTGCTCCACAGCACACGGATATTCCCTGAAGGAACTGCAGCCCATGAAAAGCCCATGCTAGAGCATAAAGGACTGCACCCCATGGGAATGTCCCACACAGCAGTGGGGAAAAAGTGCGTGGAGAAAGAAGCAGAGAGAAACTGTTATGGACTGACTGGAGCCCCCTCTGAAGCTCAGGAAAGTGAAAGTAAAGGGGTTGGAGACGAGGCCATGAAGTTGAACCACGGGAGAACAGGGAGTGGGCCTTAGTTCTTGTTTGTTTTTTAGTTTTTGTCTGTTCCTACTATTCAATTCAAAATTAATTGAAAATGAATGAATTTAATATTCATGAGAGTAACTTGCTAAGGGACTTCCCCACCCTTATCTTTCTCCACCAGCTTTTCCATCTTATTTTCTCCTTCTGTTATGCTGAGGAAGGGGAGTGAGGTAGGCATCTGGCAACTGGAAAGGTCAAGCCACTATAGAATTTCTCATTCTCTGAAGCATACAGAAAAACTTGAAATCTAGATTTGATCTAGCAGTCAAATAATTTTCTGTGCCTGAAATACTTTTTTTTTTTTTCAATGGAAAACATAATACATGTTTCTCTCCTTCAGGGTGAAAGAAAAGGCCTTTGGGAAAATACTTAAAATTAGTCTGCTTTCTTGAAAATAAAAAGATTAACATATGTGGATACTTTCCTAAAAGTAATAATTTCTCTCAGATCTGGTAAGATAATGTAATTTAGCTCACAGAGGTCAACCTCTAATGTGTACATGTCACTGAAGTAGACTGTAAGGACAACTTGAAAGAAGACAAAACAAAATTATTTGAGTAAGGTGGGAAAATACAGTTCTAATTAGGGCAATAATGAATAACTACCCTCTGGGCCAAATCATTCATAGGAAAAAAAGATTCTACTTTTAAAATACAGTGACAAAGTAAATCGGGTAATACTTTGGTCAAGAGAAAGGTCACAATGTTCTTCTCTTTCCCAAATATTGACACATAACAGAAAATAAGAAAACTCTCCTTGTCTGGAGTCTTATCTATGTGGACATGATTATTCAAAATGCTTAAGAGTAACATGCAAAAGTGGTGACTTTCTGATGAGACAAAACCGATCAGTGAGCATGCCGCTGCCAGGATGACTTGCGCTTTGGACATTTCTCTTTCATTTTGGTTTCAAAGTCTTCTATTTGGAAATATTAAATGGTCTGGACTCATTAACTAAGGTTGGCAGCTCCATAGTTGTCTAACCAAACCATCCAAAACCTCTCTATTTGTTAATTTATTATTTATTTTACTGCATGAATTTTATGACTCGAATACTGAATGCACAGGTTTCAATAGTATAAGTTCAAAGTGTTTGTTTTGTTTGTGTGAGTGTTGGAAAGAATTATGTATCTATTTGCTATTCAGAGGCTTCTCTAAGGATTAACAACTCTGTACAGGCTCCAGTTCATGCTCTTCTGCAGCAGTATTTCCTGTCCATTTGGCAGTGGGAGGAATATTTTTTCTCACTATTTTGGCCACCATGTAATAGAGAAATCTACACAGTTCTGCAGGCCACATTCAGACACACAAACCATTCCCAATAGCATCTTTCCCCCCAGCATAATATGAAGGGGAGGGAAAATGTTTTTTAATAAATCCATCACCATCTAACAGTGACTTATAAAAGTTTAAAAATTATTTACCTTTGGAAAATAATATACTGAATTAATGTATTTAGTAGAAAACCAGCAGTGACCAAATGTTCTATATAAAAGAATTATCACAAATGAGAAAACTTTACCTCTGAATATTTAAATGGTTTTGTGGCTATTAATGCCAGAAACAGACAAGTGCAATGATTATTTAATTACAAAAAATAGAGAGACAATTTTATCTGACATTTTTTTTGTTTGTTTTCCAGAGGTGATTATTGTAAGGGCCCCATTCCAGAGGCTACTCAATAGATGTTAAATATTCAGGGCTTAGTTATAAACACAGAGTCAGTGCCTTGACAGAACAAACTGTGTTACCAGAGATGAAGTAGACAAGATAGGGTTCAACTGTGTAGCTAATCTCTCTAAGCAAGTGACCATTTATATGGAAAATAGTACATTTACTACTTAATAATCTAATATTTTTATTTATTCCCATGTCTATAAGAGGCAGAGTAAGCTTTTCTTGGACAGTTCCTGTTGCTGTTAACCAGCTGGGCCATCTGTCTTGTGAATTCTTGGAACCAATGCTGTACAAAAAAAAAAATAAAATCATGATTTCTTGAAGAGATAAATGAATGTATCCATACCATAAAGAGAATCTAGAGACAATGGCTGTACCAAATATTCAATTTTAGGAATTTGAACTTGCCCTTCATTCAAAAAATAAATTGGGATCTGTAAAATGTGCTGCAAGGATTTCATGTTCATGGGTCTTTTCCACATAAAAAACTTCTCATACAAAGTAAATATTTAGCTTTTATCCTTTACGCAGTATTAAATTCAGATTTGTTTTCCAATTGTCCAGTTGATAGATGAAGGTGAGATAACTCAATTTTCTTTCAAAGAAATGAAACAACTTGATAGCATTATAAAGACTAAGTGCATTTTAGTGTTCTATAGGCAAGTAGAGAAACACATTAGATTATTATTAGAGATATTAATTCTTGTGTCACTTTGACACATAGCACAGACCGTCTTGTACTATCATGTATTGATCAAAGTTTTCAGATCATGGGCTTACAGAAGTAAAGAAATTACTAACTGCAAAGTTACATCATGTTTCTTTATTTTATCCTATATTTCTGTGAATATGAATACCTGGACATAGCTACCATAACAAAGTGAGGTTTTTCACTGAGAGAGTGATCACTCATTGGAATGGACTGCCCAGGGAGGTGGTGGAGTCGCCGTCCCTGCAGGTGTTTAAGAGAAGACTGGATGAGGAGCTTAGAGACATGGTCTAGCTGAGGGGTGTAGGGCTGGATGGTCCTGTGGGTCTCTCCTGGCTCGGAGTGGCCTGTGAGCCTGTGAGGGATATAGGTTTATGTTCACCACTCTGGGGTGTGCTTTCAATCTCTGTATGGGTGTTAGATGGTGAGTTGGACTAGATGATCCTTGTGGGTCCCTTCCAACTCATAGTATTCTGTGATTCGGTGATTCTGTAATATGATTTCACAAACATTTGAGATTCACTTGCCTTCTATCGACCTTTAGATACGACTAAAATCTAAAGTTAAAGTTACCAATACAGGTAAAGGCATTTGAAATTAACACACTGGCTATTGTGTTCTGGAAATTCTACATTTCCTTAGAGAATTTTGAGAATGAATGCTTCTAGCTTAATACAGCTGGAAATAAGAACGAAACATCTCTTCATTAGATTATCTCTCAGTTACTAACAAGAAGCTATGTTACAAATTTAATTTATGAAAATTGCTATGGCAAACTAAACTTGAATTTTGTCTTGATTAACTTCACTAAAAAGAAGCACTCCAAATCGTAGAAAAATAATCTTTTTTTTGGACATATCTTGAAAGAGTAACAGAAATTATTGGTATTCACCTTCAAAAAACTGTCATTTTTACTCTAAGCAAGGCAGAAAATTATTGAGGAAAGAATTTTAGACCTAATTAGACAAATGACTCCTTCAATAAGAGAGTAAAAATAAATAGAAAGTTTATAAGAACTGATTAGAGTATTTAGAAGTTTTAGTGACATAGATATAAATTGGAGAATTATAAAACTAGAGAGTTCAGTAAAATCGCTAGAAGGTTTGGATTTAGAAGAATTAGTAGGTGTTAAAGGCATTTGCCAGGCCTGAAATTTAAGACTCAATATTAAAGGCCAAATTCATAGTTTCCTAGCACAGAATGATAAACAGAACAGAATTTTAGTCAAAACAGGGAGCAACAGAATGTGAAACATTAGAGCTTGTTGGTTGAAGGTTTAAAGCAAAGTGTAAACTTATGACATAATGGTGATATGATACATATTCATGGATGTTATGCATATGTATTAGGCAGGTGGACAAATACAGGTGACAAAGCTGGGGCGGGACTTTTTAGCACGGGGAGGTCTAGGGGACACTTTGCTGGTTGAAGCATTTTTTTCCTGGCTCCTGAGGCCAAAAATAAATCTTTCTGTAGCTTGAAATAAAATCTTGAGTCCAGAACAAATTTTTCTTAAATTAGGACAATTAAAAGAGAGATCATCAATGAAAACTCCATCAGCGAAGAGTTAGATATCTTGGAAAGGATGTAAAACCTTCTTCAGCTATATAAAGAGGAAAAGACCAAGAAAAACAGAAGTAAAGTCAATATTTAGTGGGGATATGTGGGAGATTAAAAGTGGCCTGGGAATTACCCTCAAATAAAGAAGTATTTTAGTCTCAGTTTTCAGTAGAATAAAGGTGTCTGGCAAAGTTTATCCCTTAGAGATCATCCTCACCGACAAAAAAAGACTTTTTTTACTCCAGTAAGTAAGAAAAATGAGTGTAGTAATTATAACACAGTTACTTATTCAATTTTAAAACTATTTTTGGCTACACATTAAGCTAATTTAAATTCAAGAAAATTCAGTTTTGCCCACTGTTAATAGCCTGGTATTACTGTAGCTGTTGAGAATTCATATGTCCCTTAGTTCTTTCTTTGTTAGTAAGAATCTCCAAATTCACTCCATTTCATTTTGACTGGATTATTCCTCACTTTTAAATCAGTGAAAGTATTAATCAGGTTTTCCAACTGAATGAACTTGAATTCCGTTTTTTCCTGGGCTTTTAAAAGTCAAGTTAAAAAAAGACGAAGCAAGCTGCTAAGTGGGTTTATGCTAAACTTTTCTCTTTTCCCTATAGGCAGTGAAAAGGTATATGGGTGGGTAGATCCTTCTCTTTGTGCTCAGTATGTTCAGCAATATAAAAGCAAAGCCTCCTGAGAGCTGGAGCCTACTCTTTTAGACATAACTTCTTTTGCAGAAATACTAGCTCACATTGTACTAACAGGAATCATTAGTTCTTCTTTTAATTGTTACAGAGTCTTCAGAAAGAGAAAGAAACCAAAACCACAAATCCAAACAAACCTACCACACAGAAGTGATTATAGCACAACAGATAATATGATAAACAAAACACAACTTCTATGTAGACTGTGTATGTGTATGTATACATTTCACATATTCTAGAAGCATCTGGATTTAAAAATACAGTAGGTCCTTGCTGCATTTTTTCCATATTCCTTTCAAAAAAAGGCAGTTTGGGAAATAATGATTTGGATATGGAAATTGCCAATCTAATGTTGTAACAGAAGCCAAAAAGCATTTATACTTTCTGAGTACTTTCTGAACATTTAAGGAGGAACTAGTTATCATCATTTATACACTGAAAAAAATTACATATGCAATCAAATGTCCAGGAAGAATGGATTTTTTTCTTTCCTGTCACTGGAGAAAAATTAACCACAGCATTTTCAACCAAAACTCAACAGTAAACAAAATATGAGGAAAAACTCCAAAGGGAGTTTCCAACTAAAGAGTTGGAAGAGGTAAGTAATGGCATAAAACAAAGAAAAGTTTTTTAATAGTATATTTTATTACACGTTTTACAAGGAAACCTTAATTAATTTTAAGATAGACTGTATTTGGTCCATGAAAGGAAAAAAATGAAGCAGTTGCCTATGATTGCAATTAATTGCCCTTGATAACCCAGACAACCCTTTCCATCTCAATTTGTTGAAGATATGATATACTTCAAGTGAGGTTATTGAACCAACTACTCACCATAACTTCCCATGGTGATTATTTCACTTGCTTTGCCCTAGCAACTCTTCCATAATGTCTGCACCACTCAGAAGCTGGTGGAGAAAGGATCACAAAGGAAGGGAAGAAATAAGATCTGTCACCAAGCGAGATCCTTCACTGGGTCAGATAAGCTGTTGTCTTATTTGATCCACTTTTAGCTTTGTTGAACACCCAGTCCCTCACAAAGTTAATTTCTTATGAATTGCTGGTTCTTTGCTAACCTACTGACTTCAGTGGAAGTTAAAGACAGAATTTTAAAGGCCTTACAAGAGGAATTCAATCTACAGGGTATAATTTAGTGACATAAATGCATAGGTTTTTTGAGATGACCAGAATTTCTAACACCTCATATCCAAACCCCTGTAAGTTCCATCTGGTCTTTACATATTTCTGAGCTATACTAAATTTGCAGAATGCTTTCAGGGTGAAACCTTTCTGGTCAGACAAACAAATGTCATGATTCTCCTTGTGGAAGCTGCAATTAATCTAAGATTTCTCATACCAGAGTTGTTCTTCCTCTGCTAGACTCTCCTACTTACTACTAGATCTCTTCTTTTAAACTCAAAAGTAAATAAATTTTATAGAGCTGTCCAGATGTGGTATTGTTTTTGAAAGTTCCTTGGAAACTAAGTACATTTTATTGTTATAGTGGTAGCAGTAATAATAGCAATAATAACAACAACAACAATAATAATATTCTTATTGGGTTTGTGAGATAGGTTGAAAAAAATCACATCCAGTATATCCAGCATTCATTTCTCTTCTAGGGAAATAAGGTAAATAGATAGGTGGCATACCATATTATGATATACCCTACCGATATGATTTTTCCCTAATAGAGAACAGAAAAGAAGAGAGCCTGGTAATCCACCCAGAAAGAAGATGACATTTGCAAGTTGATTCCTACTTTGCAGAAGGAAGCAATGGGGTCGGGAAGTGCCTGCACACCAGGGACATGAAGATGCTGTGGCTTTTTGTGTCCCCAGAGCCTGAGATCCCGCCTAACATGTTGACTCCAGTGTAATTCTTGTATTCCCTGGAATTTGGAGGCCCCCAGAAGTAGACTGATCTAAGTGTCTGAGGCCTAATTCCCTACAAGTCTGTGGAAAGCAGAGCTTTCTCCCCACTGAGCAATGGGATGACGAAAGAAGGGAGTCCTTCGTCTCCCTCCATGGACAGCTGTTTCCTTGCTTTCACTTCACTGCTGACATAGGAACAGTGTCCTTGGCTCCCTCTAAATTGCAGTTCCTGGAGTTAAGTAATCATCTATTTTAAAAATAGAAAGTATCAGTAATGTTCCAGTGTTCCTTGTGTGAAGAAAAATAGAAAGACATAAACCCTATGTATTCAGTATGCAATGCAATTTTAAAAAACAAGAACAGCACTACTTTCAAATGTCAGGGCTTTTCTGTGGAGAGAGATGAAGGAAGAATACGAAAGATTGATCTTGCTATTTTTTAAAACTTTCTGGTTTTGGCACTGTGTCGTGCTTTAGAAGACCAAGTTGTACTCATGAAGCTTCTACTTGCATTTGGTGGTTTTGTATGTGTAAATGAAAAATTGTTTTTTCCCACTGTTATATTACTGTCTATGTAATATAAAGTAGAGGAACAGCATTTTCCTTATGTCTTGCTTGCAAAATCAAAACATGTGATAAGAATTTTCTCTTATGAATCTAGAAAAACATCTCTAAAAGACAAGCCAAACCCATCATTTTAGTTCCTGCATGTGCAGTTAATAATTATCTGATAAGGGATTTTTCCAATACTGTTAGTTTGTTTGAACACAATATTTTGAGAACCACTGACATTTTTCTCTTTGTTGACTCATTAGCACCAAATACCATCTTTAAAAAGCCTTTAAAAAAAGCCAAAACCCCTCAGAATTATTTATCTACAGACATTGAAAGTACATAATTTAGAGGAAATACAGATTTGTCAAAGCACGTATTTGGTGACTGTGATAGACCTTTAAAAATAATTAGAAATACAATGAGAGAGGAGGAAATTATTATGTATAACAAAGATCAAATACGAAACTGACAATATCACGAATTGTTAAGTTCACCTCTTTTTTATAGTATCAGAAGAAAATGGAGAGAAGTCTTTATTTTTATTTCCTATGAAAATTCCCATAAGGTTTTTTTAGTCTGCATTTCAAGAACACTAAAAATAACCTGGGAAGCCATCAGTATTTGAAACAAACAAACAAACAAACAGAGAAAATAACTCAAGATTTTTGGACCTCATCCTTTATAAGACACAAGAAACTTGCTAGGATTGCTGAGTTTCTTGATTATATAGGTGGACAGTGGAAAGTTTTCTGATGTGTCTGGATTTCTGTGTGCAGTCTGTTTCTAGTCAGAAGATGAATGTTGGACATAGAAAAATATATATGACTGCAATGGAATTACTTTTTTTTTTTGTTATTCAGTATTCTCCCTAAAACAATCCTACATTTGATAATATTTCACATTTGTATGTGTATTTTTTTAACATTTCTATCGGTCTAACAGGCCCAACAATTCCAATACTTTTAAGGTAAAAGTTTCAGGAGAAAAAATGGGCAAGACTTCAAAGATATCAGAAGCCTGTTCAGACACCTGATAAGGTAAATGAAAATGTAAATTCACAGTATTCACAGCATAGAAAAGGCTGGAAAGGACCTCAAAGTCCATCTAGTCCAACCTATAGTCCAGCTAACCTAGCATCTATATCTAGATCATATTGCTCAACACCTCATCCAGCCTTCCCTTAAATACCTCCAGGGTTGGCGACAGGGTTGGTTGGTTTAGGACAACAATGAGCCATTTAGTGTCCATGATATATCTCTATTCACTGTTCTGAAGGTACAGATTAGTATGAAATATAATCAGTTCTTCAGGTAATATTCATAAAATATACTGTATAAAAAAACATAATGAAATTAATTCCTCTGGTTTTTACTTGTCTGTGTTTATACACTGCAGAAAAAAAAGTAAAACAGAATATAAAAATAAATACCATTTTGTGAAACAGAAAGATTTGATTGTTCCTTTTTCCCTTTTTGTGTGTTTAAAGATAGACTGTGAAGAAATTATTTTTTAAAAAATATATTTAATGTGCAATGAATCTTGACAATGCAATATACTGAGCTTTGCAGTCCCTAGAGTTTTGAGAGTTTTGTGTAACAAAAACAAGGCAGTCACTATTCAGCTGGCCAGGTATGGCTCCCTTAACCCAGATACAGATAACACAGCGCTGTAGCAAGGCAAAACCAAACCCATTCCTACAGATAACTCCCTACAACCAAGCTATTAACATTACAATCAACAAATGGATCTTCCCACAAAGAAGCTATTATTATCTTAATATTTCACTATCTAAGACATTCTGACATTTCCTAAGCTAAACTACGTGATACCTTTATTAGATTGAATAAAGAAAAACAAAAAAGGAAGCTGAAAAATTAACTCCATGTGATATTCTTTCTTCTTGATATCCTTTGATCTTGAAGTGAACAGGGTGTTTTGTTATTTTCTCTTCTTCGTGAGGTTGGCTAATTTGTTAAATAGAACTTTCTCTATCCAAGATACAGTGGGAGGTTAATGTGCATGTTCTTATGCTCTTCTTTCCTATGTTCATTTGTCTTTCAGCTGCAAGCATTCATAAACCATTGGTATGGGTTCTTAGCAACATTTTTGTAAAACAGTCTTGTCTAGAGAAATCTTACCAAGTGGAAAACTACATTGGTCATTATCTCCTGATGCTTCCAAGAATTTCCTTCAACCTTCCTGTTTGCAAATCTGGTATGTTATGTCAAACCCCATTTTTGTCCTGACTAACAATTTCAGAAAGATATTTTCTATTGAATGTTTCTGGATTGGATTTTCACCTTTGATTGGAGGTCTGTATAAGACAATGAGATGCCTTATACAGAGGCCAGGAGGTTTTTCCAATTTGAGGCATTCTCATATTTCTAGTAGATGAGATTAAATTCCAAAATATGCAATCTTGTGAAGAATGAAAGGAGTTTTGTCCCTCACAAAATGTAATTATCAAACTAAAAAAACATTTATGAAATTAGTATTTCATATTGGAGGTATTTGAGTGTATTAGTAGCATAGGTTAGGTGAATCATTGTTTAAATGTATGACTAATTCTACTATATTTTTTTACTGATTGTATTGACTTTCATGTATGATTAATTTTAACTTGTTGCTAAACTGTATAAGCTTTGTTTACATAAGGAGTTGCTGCAGAGGTAAAAGATAATTGCTGCAACTAGAGAATCCGGAGGAGTTGTTCAAGCAGGCCCCAGGAGATTTACAACTGGAGCGGTCAAAGCGGGCCAACAGAGGAGATAACGGTGCCGCTGATGTGCAGAAAAAGACCCCATAGCTCATAATAGTTATGATATTGGTATGTTTATTAGCAGTCCTGCAAAGAAAGGGGGATAAATCCTTAATAAACTTGCTTAATTACTGCTGTTTGGGCAGTGCCTTAAATGCTACAGAGTTATATACTTTCAACAGGTGAGTTACAATATTCAACAGGTGAGTTATATATGCATCTTAGTTCCCATCTGAGAGTTCTTTGTTGAAGATTATGGTTGATATCAGCCCATTTCCAACATTCTTCCGGCAATTGTTTTGTTTCATGGGCACAGATTCTTTACTAATTGGTGCAATATAGAGTCAACCTCAACTCCATTGTTCAATCAGCTCCTTTTCTTCACGACTCACTATGGACCAGGCCAATTTATGTCCACCAGAGTGTCCACCAGAGAGGACAGTTGGACCAACAGAAGAGATAATAGTGCCATGGACCAAGCCAAATAAGCTAACAAGCGAGATAACAGTGTTAAGGACCAGATCAGACCAGATTTGCGATTGGGTTGAAAAGTCTATGAAGATGATGGACTCCAACTCCATCCTATGTGACCACCAGTGACCCTCCCCACAATTAACTGAACATGCCCAGAGAGGGGGAGAGGAGGTTGTGTTCATGTAAAGGGTTTAATTGTAATAATCCCTCCTATCCCTCAGATGGTTAATGCATATGTATAAATGGCTAATGTTTATGTATAATCATAGAATATAAAATGCGAGACCTACTGATGAACTGTGCACCATTGGACTAGGAAACTGCCCAGAGTGCTGCTTGCCTTTGTCCTATAATAAAATGCATTATGGATTCTAATTCTTAGTGAGCTCATTTCTTACAATCTGGAAAGCACTGTGCAGTAAACATTCAAAGAGGANATTCTTTCAGGAAAAGCTATTCAGGAGTAGTTCAAGACCATTAAGAAAAAAAAAAGAAACAGCTGTATACAGTGTGAGACTGCTGAAGGGTTGCTTCTGATTTTCAACACTTACATACAAAGGCCTCTTGTAGAGTCCAATTCATCTCCAATGGAATTTTTGTGGAGGACTTCAGGGCGAGTGAGACCCCCAGCACAGGAAACTGCTCTGTGTAGGGTCAGCTATCACAGTTTTAAGGTCACATATTGCAGTTGTTTTTCATAGGTTATTCTGAGTTGGATCATCTAGTCCAACTCCCAAGCGAACGCCCTCCCAGGGATCAGGC
>WEKX01027958.1:491-13508 GCA_013390025.1 Pitta sordida
CATGGTACCCTCTCAATCAAGTTCCTAAACAGCCCAAAGTCAGCCCTCCGAAAGTCGAGCATGGAGGTTTGATTTGTGCCCCTTCTTGTCACGTTGCTGATTGAGAACTCTATTATCTCATGATCACTGCATCCCAGATTTCCTCCAACCACAATGTCACTGACTAACCCTTCCTTATTTGTAAACAACAGGTCAAGGACCGCCCCACCCCGGTAGGCTCACTCACTTGTTGCATCAAGAAACACTCATCGACTACCTCTAGGAACCTTCTGGACTGTCTCCTCTCTGCTGTGTGAAGCTCCCAGCAGATATCAGGCAGATTAAAGTCTCCTGCAAGAATTAGGGCAGCCGATCTTGAGGCTTTCTCTAGTTGCTTAAAGAGCAATAGGTCCACCTCTTCCTCCTGATCAGGTGGTCTGTAACACACTCTGAGCAGAATTTCCGCTCTATTGGGAATCCCTCTTACCTTGACCCATAGACTCTCTACTTGATCATCCTTGATGTCAAGCTCTATGGTGTCAAATTAGTCCATTTATCAATATCCCACCTGCATTTATGTCATATTTTGGGTTTCTGCAATACTGTATTTCAGATGACTGTTTATTGTGACCAAGGGAAGGAGGAATGAGCACAAAACTAACCCTTGAGACAGACTTCCAGAAGATCAGAAATGTGACTTTATAAGTACAAATCATTTTCTTGAGTCCCTAGGAAAATTACACTTCCAGATTTTTATTCTTTTATGAATTTTGGTTTTATTCTAGCTAGAATATGACATATATTTATTATAAAGACTTTTTCTTTCTGATTAGACACTAGATAGATATGAAAATCTCTAATTAAGGCATTATTTCTGCTTACATATCTGTCATTAACTTAGTATAATATTGCTTTGCAATAATATTTCTGCTTTATTGCGTGATTTTAAATTTCAGTAAGCCAGAAAGTTCCACTCTATGGAATACTCTGCTTTAAGGTAAATAAAACTAAAATCTATGCAAAGGTGTCTTAATTCTATTCTCATATTATCTTCATAGTTTTTGTTATGAAAATACCTGGAAGACCCATTAAAGATTATGTCCTGATATACAATATCTTTACAAAAGAAAATTAGTAGATAGAACAACTTTAATACATCATTTGCTTTATGTTTAACATGAATGAATCCTGCCTATATGGGTCTAATTCATTATATCTTTGATTTCCACTACACTAGGAGTTTCACAACCTCAGTTCTTGCTCTAAACTCCATCCAAAATTTCATAAAAATATTATTTTCCCAATATAACGTAGGAAATTCCTGTTTACATGGAAATTGCTTTTATTTGTAGTTGAAATGTTTAATGAGGAAAATTCAAAGTGTTTTTGAAGTTCTTGGATTTTTTTAAGTATCAGTACATTCTATTTACTCTGCTGCTGTTTTCTGTTGGGTATGGGAAAGGCAATCATTGTTACCCTCTTTTTCCAGATCCTTTTAATAACTTTAAAACTATTCTCAATCAGGGTCTTGTTCATGCGTGTACAAGACAAACCCACATTTTCATTTGGCTTATGGCACCCTTACCCTTTATCTTCAGAGTGATCATTTTTGTTATGTAAAACATCTGATATATCCACTATATATTCAGAAATTTTGCTCAATATATTATTAAAATGGTAATAAAAGGGTAGATTCATTTAGTCATTGTACTACTGTCAGCAAAACTCATCACCACTTTCTTTGTTAGAGGGCGATGCTTTTATTTATATATTAAACCCAGTCTGAAATAGAATTAATAATCATAAATAATATTCAGTCATAAATTTAAAGACTTGGTTAACTTTTACAAGCAGTATGAGATATTTTGACTGAAGAACATTTTATATAGATTCAGGAAGGGAAAGATTACTTATGTCTTCTTATATTTTCTCTTCTGTCCTCCTTTCTTTGCCCTTCGAACCCAGGAAGGGCTGTCATAGGACATCATGGTAGTTCCTTAAAATATTGGCTAAAGTTAGGATCTGGAATGGGCAGTTTTCTCACTGACACAAGGCAAGAAGCACTCAACCTTGATTAATATCTGCTCTCATGGATGTCACGGGTAAAACGAGGTCAGTGGAGTAATTATTTCACAGCTGAATGCTCCTAGCAGATGAGAATTGCCTTATTTTCTTTTCTTTTATTTTCTTTTTTTTTTTTTTTTTTAATTCAGGGTCCATAGAATTCCAACATTTTGAAATCTCTCTGTTTTAAGCCTCTGATCCATACAGCCCCAAGCGCCAGCTGTCCACAAAATGTTCAAGGTCATCCACATGGAGAATCTTCTCTATTCTGCTTGGGGGTTTTGTGGGCTGGGTTTTTTTGTGGGGATGTCCCTGAAATAAGAGATGATATAAGCCAGTATAAGTCACCACAGTGTTCACAATTCAATACTGAAAGACAAAGGAGAAACCAAACAATTACAACCTTGAAATTACATTTCACATTTATAGCAAAAAATAGGTCTCTTCTGTGGATAAAATTTTAACAGAGAAAAAAATGAATATGTTTTTCTCCTAAATACAAATATTTGACAAAAGAAAATTAAATGTGCATTGCATCATAGCAGAAAGGAAAGGTGCATATCAAAAGGCAATTTGCTTGAATGGCGAAAGAGGAGGTTGTTCTTCACCAGTGAAAGACAGTCTGATGAAAAAACAATCATCATTGGCTAGGTTGTTGTTTATCAGTCTGTCTTAGGAGTTAAATAAGCATAGATAGACTCTATCTCTTCACTGAATCTTAAACTACCACTAGAAAATCCAAATCATGCATTACTAAAGGTTTGAAAATAACTGTAAAAATGTAGATGACCTGAATAATGAGACTGGATGCCTGATTGCAACATAAATTTACTTTTTTTTTTCCTGGATTGACTCCTATTTGACCAGCTAGGAAAAGGTTTTCTGTCATTGTGAAATAAGTCCTCATAAATGGACCTTTTCCCAGCTCTGGAGAATAATGTCATGTGATGTATCAGCAGAGCTTGCTAGCATGGTTATAAGGCAAACGAGGCTGAAGAGGGGTAATGGAATGGATCTCTTCCTATTGCTACACTTCTGTTGATATAAATATTCTCAACAATCATGAAGCATTAACAGAATTACTAGTTATTTTTATAAAACCTGAAGGGAAAAATAGAGTAATTAAAAAGCTCACAGGACAGAGCATTGTGGTAGTGTAAAAGTATATGGAGAAGATTTAAACAGCCATTTATTCCATTTTTGAAGCAGGTATGTGGCACAAAAGAGTAAAAGTCAGCAGATAATATCATATCTTGCAATAGCTTGCACTGAAACACTTGATGTATTTAGTAGTTTCTAGTCAACTGAAGCAGATGAACCTAAACTACAAAAGCATTTTGCAGAAATTAGAACATTACTGTACTACATTAGAAAATGAAATGCACACAAGAGAAACATTTTTTATCAGAGAATACAGGAAGAAGGTGATATCAAAGTGTTTGTGGCTGATCTAAAGCTGAGGAGCAACAAGGGAATGAGGAAAGGGGAAAGGAAAGCAAACTGCTTGAGTGTCTGATAAGAGATGAAATTGCATCAGAGATGAGAGAGTGAAACTCAAGAGAATCTGAAAACTGAAAGTGAGAAATACTCAAAGGTGACAATATACTAGATCTTATTTGACGAGGAAATCGTCAATCCCAGGAGAAAGTTCTGTTATTTACAATAAATACTTGAAAAATACTATAAATTACAACAATTCTAGAGTTTTAACAGTCCTTTTTAACAAATATATTAGGCAGTATAAACAAAGGAAGGAAATATTCACTAGGGATTTATTTACTCACCTTAATTTATTATTTCCTCTTTTTTCTAGTAAAATATTTTTCTCCAATTGTTCAGAGATATGACTGATTATGTTTACTTTTCCTTATTTTGGAGTAAAAGAACTGAAGAAGTTTTTCTATATGAACAATTTTATTTTTAATAAACGCAATCATTCTGCATAAGAAAAAGGCTACGGTTTCTTAATCTCATTAAAATCAGTGAGAAATAACTTCTTAAATGAAATGGAGGCAGACTTAAAAAACAATTTTTGCATCAAAAGAAACTTTTACTGGACTTTTCAAGAAGTCATATGTATCAAATTCTCATTATATTAATGGCAATTAGCTATTTAGACAACTTGGAATGGTACATAAGACAAAAATGTTTGCAATTTATTAGTTAAATATAGTGAAGGAGCTGATCTATAGATTTCTAAAAATAGAAACTTTAGAAACCTTCATGCTGTTGTACTTGATTCAAGAAAGGAAACTCAGGTATTTTTGAAATCCTGTATTATGACACAAAGATGTGAAAGTTGCAAATCCAAAGAAAGTAATGCAATCCAGTGTGGCCAATAGAGATATTAAGTAAAAAAAACTTTTGAAATTAGTGTCATATTAAAAAAAAATGTACTGAGAAGCTTTAGTAAAGAGAACACATTCAGAAATGTCACAGAATCACAGAATCACAGAATCACAGAATCAGTAAGGTTGGAAAAGACCATAGAGATCATCAAGTCCAACCTAGCACATGTTACCTAATCTAATCTAGTCTAGTCTAGTCAAACCTGTTACCTAACCTGACCTGTTGCCATCCTACTACCAACAGATCATCCTACCTATAACACACTACCCTAATATCTAGGTCATGCCACCAAGAACTTCATCCAACCTTTTCTTAAACACCTCTAGGGACGGTGACTCCACCACCTCCTTGGGCAGCCCATTCCACTGAGAGATCACCCTCAATGTCACCAACATTGACATCATCATGCTGCTTAAATTTAGACATACTGTGATAGTTCCTTCAGTTTGTATGGCTAAAATGCTCACATTCTATAGAAAATATACTCAGCACTGTGAAGTTCACAGAGAAGGAAAGTCTGTGTCTAGATTATGTCCACGAAGCTACATTTAAATCTTAGGTCCATTACAAACTGTCTTAGTGTGGAAGTTGCTAAAATTGTCTTAACTAGTAAACTTTGTGATGACTAATAGCCTGTCTGTTGTCTATACTGCATTGTGTATAAGTGGACAGAAAATAATAATTTTGATTTCTTTTTTAGTCTTTGATGGTATTTTGATGCTTTATGAGTGTCTTTCTATAGATAGTCCCCAGTGCTCTTACCAGAATTTATTATCAAAAACAACAAAATGGTAGGTAGGATTCAAGGTAAAAAATATTTTGCTTGGGGAGTAACAAACTTTCTTTTCTTCTTGCATAATAAGAGGTGTTTTCCAAGGCTGCAGATTAGTGCAATTTTCTTCAGTTTAAATTTATCAGGAGAGTACATCTGAAATATTTCACATATTAAGCAGTTTTTTCTTAATTTTCCTAGTTTAAAATTCTATTCTAATTAGTCTAAGCATATGGAAAGAATATAATTATATCTTTATTGTAACATAGAGTAGCAATTTAATATGCATAATAACAATCGCACAAGTCAAGGTACCATTTTTTTAGTCATCTTTTTGTGAATACTTCATAGTTCTAAAAACAAGGAAATACAATAAGAATGAAAGAATTGTTCTATTGATCAGTTTGCATATTAGAACAAATTTCATTTGAATTTCACTGTAAAATTGCTAAAAATTTATCACATGTATGATCAGAACTTTTTATAGTTTAGGAAGGGCATTCCTGAAAGTGCTGTTTGAGAAACAGTTACATATGGTGATAAGTGTGCTAAATGTGTGTTATGCATACCAGATTTTAATTAAAAGAAAAAAACAAATAGTACCATGCCTATGAGAGATTTTTTAATTAATTCAGGCAGGTGAAATAATAGTCTAGTGTCTCCTAACACAGAGGGAAATCCCCTCCCCAAAAATCTGCTTGAGTCTCGTTGTCTTCATATAATTATAGAATCGTAGAATAGTTTGAGCTGGAAGGGGCCTTTAAAGATCCTCTAGCCCACCTCCTCTTGCAAAGAGTAGGGACGTCTTCAACATGAGGTTGCTCAGAGCATCACCTAACCTGACCTTGACTGTTTCCAGGGACAGGGTCTCCACCACCTCTTTGGGCAATTCATACTAGTGCTTCACCCCATTAATCATAAAACATTTCTTTATATCTAGTGTGAATCTATCCTCTCATCAAAAAATCCCATCACTCCTTTTATAATGAGAGATCCATCCCAACCTCTCTCATAAACCCCCCTTTAAGTACTGATAGGTTACAGTGCAGTCTTCCTGAAGCCTTCTCTTCTCCAGGCTGAACAATCCCAACTCTTTCAGTCTGCCTACGTAGGAGAGACAGTCGATCTTTTCTTAATTTTTGGGCCCTTCTCTAGATCTGCTGCAACAGGTCCATGTTATTCTTGTACTAGGGATTTTAGAGCTTATTCCATTTAATCATAGCTGAAGAGGTCATAATGAGACATTTAACAGGGGGTTCTTCTATTTTAATTGCTCAATCTTCTCATTTTAATGACTAATAATGTTTTCTTAAAAGATGCACAGTAATCCCTCGCTAATTTGTGCTTCACCTGACATGGCTTAAGTACATTTCAGGTTTTTTTCATGAAAAGATATTTTCCAGCTTTTCTCCTCTTTTCCCCCACGGGGGGCAGAGGGAGGGTGGGGGGCACTAACAGGTGCTGCTTGCTTGAGAGCTGCTCAGAGCTTACTTGCTTATAGCAGTGTGGCAAAGGTTACTAAACTACAGTGAACCCCTGTTACTCACGGGCTGTTGGGTCTGGTCCGCCTCTCGCGAGTTGTGAAATCTGCAAAGATAGTGAACCCACTATGTACTCGAGTATGCCACGCCCATAGCCACGCCCCCCTCCCCTAATAAGGTCAGGAGGAGGGTGGGTCCTGGGAGCAGGGTTTGTTTCAGATGTCTGGCTGTGCTCCACCGAGGACAGGACCGACGCGGGGTGGGGGGGTCAGAGCCGGCGCCATGAGAGGTGGAGCTGGGGGTCGATCAGACTGAGGTCGTGGTAGGTTCTGTGCATGCGCTGAGGTCGCACAGCTCATGGAAAAATCACCCACAAATACTCAAGCTTGCAAATAGAGGACCGCAAATATGCGGGGGCTCACTGTAGTGGAGGAGATTTATAACAATGTCTCAAAGGTATTTTAACAAACCTTGTGTGTGGAGCCCTCCTACTCTACAAGCTGCTCCGAGATGCTTCTAGCTGCTGCAGGCAGGAAAACATGCTACTGCTTGCGGCTGCTGTTCCTGCTGCTCAGAACCAAAGGAGTGAGGGGCTGGCCACAGTTACATATATATGAATGTTACTTTGTGGGTTTCACTTATGGTGGCGTGCTTCCAGCCCTGCCCCCATGATATTCAAGGGGCTAATGTTAATTTAAAGGATGGGTGTGGGTATTGGGGGGGGTGAGGGTGGGATGCTTATGTTTGAATTTAGCATTTAAAACTAAACCATAAGGAAGAGCATGGCACAAACTTTGAAGTATATAGGAAGAAGCCCTTTTTATTTTTACAAAATAAAGGTAGAACTGTTTAAAAAAGAAAATGAAAAAATTGCTGAATGAGGAATTCCTTGACATTAAATGAGGTCATTCTTTCTGATTCCATTGTTCACAAAACAATGTGAGATACTAGATATTTGTGATGTATTTGCACCATCTTCATGCTTAAAATAATACTTTTTAGTTCTGTAATTGACAGAAATAATTCCATAATTTATACAGATAATATTTTTTTATTAATACTCATTTAGCAAATAAAATGTTTGTATTGACAAGTCCAAATAAAAAATAACTATGGGATGTAATTCAGATTTCTATAATTTGCTCCATTCACTCTACTAAGGAAGAAGTTCCAGATAAAGGGATCTTTAGTATACCAGAAAGAAATATTAAAAGATCCAGTAACTGGAGCTGAAGCACAATGATTTCTAGCAATAAAGAATACGTTCTTAAGAAATATTACTGGAGCAATTGATTACTCAAAGTTACAGGAACATTTAATACATGCACGTCTAGTTGGAGGTGTACTGTGAGCTAAAGAATATATACAAAACGTGTGACCAGAAAGACTACTCAGAAAGGAAGATCTGGTAGCAATAAAACATTGACTTCAAATTATTAGATAGCTGCTAATTATTATTATCATTTTTCCAAAAGCCTTCCTTTCACAGTGGTAAAACTGGTCTTTATATTATTTTCTTGACTTTTAGAAAACACACAAAAAATGGCTAATTATAATTAAAAAATTAAATCTGGAAAAGGAATGCATAAATGAAACAAATTTGAACAAAATAAAATATTTCAGACAAAGCCATTCTAAGTCCTCTCTGTAGGAAAATAAGTATATATGAGAAGCTGAGGTGGTTTGAAAGCTAAATGGTTAATAAATATAAAAGGAAACAAATGGGGCTGCCAAAACATGTTATCATTTAGCAGTCTGTTTGTGTACCTCTGTGTATGAGAGACAGATAGGCACCAGGAGAATTTGACTAGCATATTTTCAAATGTCCATCTACTGAAGTATGACAACACAAAAGGGAATTGTGTATTAGGAATATCCATCTTTCAATAGTTCCTATGTATTTTATCACGATACAGGACTCTAGGAAGATAGGGAGTAAGATGTAGAAAGGCTTTATGTCTTTAAATACATCATCCCATCCCATATATTAGTTGAGGATGTGCTTGACTGGAAGCATAGCACGATAAATACAGCTGTTCTGAGTAACTCGGAGCTATACAACAGACTACAACCAGCACAAGAAAGAACACCATAAAATAAAAGCAGATTTCAGTGCGTTACACTGACTCTGTAAACAATCTGTTGTTCTATGGACAAATTACAGATTAAAATTACTATTTTCTGTCATGGTGATGGCCTATTGCTTCATGTGTCATTTGTACCTCTGAGGATCATAGTCAATAAATGCAGTGAAACTCTACAGTATTGCTTATAAGGTTTTATGATCAATTAAGATATCGTCACTGAAACTGTAAAATGGTCAGCTGTCTAAGCTGCTATTGCAAACAAATGTCTGAGATTTCTTTTCGGTTTAGGTCTTGTAAAACATCCTTTTTTGTCTCCCTGAAATTCTTCATTCTTTGACAGAAGATATAGTTTAACCAAAGATATAAGGGCATATTTAAAAAAAAAATTGTTGTTCCACAAAAGTTTTTATATTTGAAGTGCAAGAGCACATGGTTTATCTGTAAAATCATGTACATAGCTACTTTAAAAATATCTAAGTTTCAAGGCAAACTGAAAGTGGATGTTGGTACTAATGAAATATGATAACTCATTATGTAATGATGGTAACAAGGAAAGTCAAGGCTGAATCTAAAATGTGGAGAATAATGGAAGAAAGTTAAGGTATTTATGTAAAGTGTTCTGGCACTAGAAAAATATGGAAGATTGATCTGTTATTAAGCTGAGGAAACCATTCAAGCAGCAATTCTTCCATTACAGAGGATAAGAAGGAATAACATATGCTTCATTGACCAGTCTAGATCCTGGTTAAATTTCAAAGTCATTTGTCGCTTCTTCAAATCAGACAAGTGCTCACCCTGCCAAGAACATTACTTAGATGAAAAGTACTCAAGGACTTGTGAATCATTATTTCTCACCAGTGTTGCTAACATCACTCAAACAGTACACTTTTTTGTGGACTTTTCCTTTTTAAGAGCTTGTGTTCTTCATCTAGGTTATAAATACTGGCTCAAATTCAGCTCCACCATAAATATGGAACACCATCAGAACATGAATTAAATAACTATATGTATGACATAAAATTCATGTTAATAAATCATAGAATATGCTGAGTTGGAAGGAACTCATCGGGATCATCTAGTCCAACTCTTGGCTGTGAGCAGAATGCCCAAAGAATCACATCTTGTGCCTGAGGCTGTTGTCCAAGTGCTTCTTGCATTCAGAGAGGTCTGGTGCTGTGACCACTTCCCTGGGAAGCCTGTTACAGTGCTCAACCACTCTGTGGATGAAAAACCTTTCCAGCATAAACCTCCCCTGAATCAGCTTCATCTCATTTCCTCGAGTTCTGTCTCTAGTCATGGCAGAAAAGATCAATACCTGCCCCTCTGCTGTCTCTTGTTAAGATGTTGAAGACTACAATGAGGAGTCAGTTTCCTTTTTTCCAGATTGAAGAGACCAACTAACCTCAGCTATTCCTCATGAGGCTTCATTTCCACCATCCTGATGGACATCCTCCTTTGGAGGGTCTCTAATAGCTTCCTGTCTTTTCGTGTTGTAGTGCCCAAAACTGCACACAGGACGCAAGATGAAGCTACACCAGTGCAGAATAGAGTGGGAAAATTACCTTCCTTACCTTCCTTACCACCACCAGTGGTGGTTTGCCTGATGAACCCCCAGGACATGATTGCAGGTTTCTCTGCAGGGCCTCTCTGCCCCTGAGGGAGTCAACAGCTCCTCTCAATTTAGTGTTATAGGCAAATTTGCTTAGTATTCCTTCAAATACTAGTCCCGCATTCAAGTTGTTAATGAAGACCTTGAAGAGAACAGAGCCGAGGATGGACTCTAGTAATTCACTGAGCAGCACAAATTCTACTCTCCTTATGCCCAGAGTCGAGGTCTTGCAGGCACTTTTCTTCCTGTGAGCAGAGATTTTTAACTCAATCACTTTGTGGTTGCTGTTGTCAAGATGTCTACCAATCTGTATTTTTCTTCTGAGATTCTCTCTGTTAACAAGGAGCAGATTAAGGAGGACATGTTTCTGAGTTGTGTCCCTTACGATCTGTTCCATTCAGTCCTCATCTAGGTTTTTTTGAAGAATATTTTAAAAACATTGAGCTGCCTAATGAAAAAACGGATATGCATGATACTCTGAGAAGCAACACATTCACAAGACTGTACATTTTAACAAGCTTATTTGCATTTCTGCATACCCATTATTGTTTTGATGACTTAACATGTTTAATAGCTGCTACACATACAATGACAAGGAACTCAGCATTTGTAAATATCCGAACACAGTCATATATAGAAAAGAACGACAATATGTAGCAAGAAAGAATTAGAAAAGTTGTTTCAAAAAAAAATTCTTTTCCAAAAATCAAACTTTTTTTCTTATTCAATTTTCTTATCAAATTTCATTGCAGTTTCTGCTAACACATTATATTATAAGTTTCAAAATTTTAAAATTTTATAGTGGTATACATATACCACTTTATTTTTCTTTATGTCTTTGTGTCTTTCTTAAGAATATCTAAGTTTTCTTCTTACAGAAAAATAAAAATTACAGCCTATACTATAATGAAACCCATGCTGAGTAGATAACCAGAACAATAATAATGAGAAGCAGGAGTAACATTTTAAAAGGTGAATTTCATTGTTTTATTAAAAAAAACTAGGGAGCTACTATAAAGCTTACTAAAACGAAACATGGATATTAGGAACACATTGAGGCAATAGTGTAGGTTTATCTTCGACTCCTGGTGAGCAAGAAGCAGCTCAAATTAAGAAACTAGATTATCTTTTCTCCCATTTTTGTCAATACAAATACAGTAGATGGTAGAAAGATATTATACTTGCTAACAAGAAACTGCAATTATCAGATAATCTAGTCACTTAAAGAGTAAAAGAGAGGAAAAAGCATTAAGAACAAGGAGGATAAGGAGAACAAGGGAGGAATGGGAAAGAGAGAAAGATTAAAATACTGTCTACAAACCCCTTCCTGTTGTGATTTTTAAAGAGATTTAACGTCCACATGCTTCCAGATAAAGACATCATGCAGTGTGAGAACATTGGTTCACAGGTCAAACACAAAGGGTCATAGTTCATGGGGTGACACCAGACTGACGATCTGTCACTACCAGGGTTCCACAGCATTCCATCTAAGGTCCTGTGCTCTTCAACATCTTCATAACTGACTTAAATGCAAGACTGGAAGGGATACTCAAGCAAGTTTGCAGATGGCAGAAGACCAGGAGGAGCTGTTGATTCTCTCTAAGGGAAGGGGGCCATGCAGAGAGACCTCAGCAAATTAGAGGACTGGGCAATCACCAGCCATATGAAGTTCAACAAGGGGAAGTGTCAGATTCTGCACCTGGGATGGGGCAATCTCAGATGTATGTACAGTCTGGGGAATGAGATGCTGGAAAACAGTTCCTTGGAAAGGGACCTGGGAGTCCTGGTCAGTTGCAAGTTGAATATGAGTCAGCATTGCCCTGGCACCAGGAGGGCCAGCTGTGTCCTGGCGGGCATCAGGCAAAGTATCAGCAGCTGGCCAAGGGAGGTGACTGTCTTGCTCTGCTTTGCACTGGTGTGGCCTCACCTTGAATATCATGTCGGTTTTGGTCACTGCCATACAGGAAAGATATTAAGCCATTAGAGAGTGTCCAAAAGAGGGCAACAATGATGGTGAAGGGCCCTGTCTGGCCACAGATAGATAGATAAATAGATAGATAGATAGATAGATAGATAGATAGATAGATAGATAGATAGATAGATAGATAGATAGATACATTTAAAGGTATTATGTTCATGCTCAGCATCATAATTGACGGTTGAAACATAATGCTGTGGTAACCTTATAGCCTTTGAATTGTCAGATTCAGCAACTCCCATTGTGCTTTTTCCTTCAAACGAATAAACTAGAGCTCGTTCCCAAGGTCCTATAGTTACTGCTTATAGCAATGCTTCAGTCAGATATTTGCAAATTACAGGTATTATTATCTTTTTTATGTTGTCATAGTTTTAATACTGTCATGGTTTCTTATGGTGTTGAAATGGACAATTTATAGAAAAGGGAAAAAAAAAACCCACCTTTTTTTTTATTTCTTTCATTTCTCTCTCTCTCTCTCTGTTTTGTTTTGTTTTGTCTGGTGCAGGAAAAAGGGGTAGCAAACCCACTCCCCTGGAAAGGGAGAGGGAGGAGGAGGAGGGAGGCGGGGTTCTTTGGGGGTTTTTAGGCAGGGCTTTGGAGAGAGAGCGCACTGTCTGGCTTGCTTGCTGGTGCTCGAGGGAAGGGCAGTCACAGCGGAGGTTTTCTGGACGCTGGCCGCCTTGTGGAGGCAGGTTTTC
>WEKX01027958.1:14034-39535 GCA_013390025.1 Pitta sordida
ATTGCTGTTGTTACTGATTTATATGTAACTGGTTTACCTTTTCTTTTTCCCTTGGTTCTCGTCCTCAACATTCTTTAACCACCACACATTAAATTTTCAATATACATTAATAAAGTTGGTGTTTCGCCTTCTGGCTAGTCTCTTGTCAATTAATAACCACACTAACTGGCCTCTAATGGTCACAAATACTTAATTAATTAATTTTAATTAATTTAATACATAATTAATTTTAATACATAGATCTAATTTTTTAAAGGATAGATTTTTTTTTTCTTGTTAGTGTGTTTTACTGTTAAGAAGTTGAACCAGTAGATATAAAGAATCTTAAAGCCTACTTATTATTTAGTTAATATAGATACTATACCCTTATCCATTAATAACCTTATTATATTAGAACAATATGTTTCCATGTGGCAAGATTATATGGAAAGGTGTAATTTCTTAATCCCATAAATATATCCTCTGAAAAGGGGGTCTGAGTTTCTCCTGGCATCTAGGATTTTATGTGCAACATTCCTCTGGAAATGTAATCATTACCTTACAAACTTCAGCTGTTATTTAAACACACAATTCAATTATTCATACCTCGTCTCAATTTATTTTTCTTTTGAGTGTATGTTATGATGAACAGTTTTTTTACCATTGTTCTATACACATTTGAATTTTCTATAGATCTGAACCTTTACTCTAGAACATGAAGAATAAAATATGCTTAATCTGCATAAAATCTGATTATTTTGAAATACAATGGATTATACCATACACTACTGTGGGGGTAGAAACATTCATCGATATTTAGTGCTCTGATAAAAAGATGCAAGGTTTTGCATAGGTTATGATAAAGGTCAAAGAAGAGATTCAGATTATTCAGATTTAAATCACAGGGATTATTTGTTTGACCTGGTAAATTAACAGACAGCTCTTTACGTGGATAGCTGGGTAAAAAGCATCTAGAAGTAGTTAAATAAAGAGTACCAGAACTTTTGTCACACATGCCAGACAAATACTTTGGTGGCATTTTGAAGCAAATAACAAAGGCTGACCTAATATTTGATACAGGGAAAATCTTACAAATTATCCTTTACATTTCAAATTACAAAACCAACATATTTTCATCTAGAAGGAATGTAGTAACATTTTTCCAATTCATATTATTAACCTTTGATGTTATTTAAATATCAAGAGCAGTAGTACCCTTTGTCTTTAAGGAATTTCTTTATTCTCCATATTAAAGTGCAAATGGAAAATAAAGCAGTCTAACCTCTGACACAGCAAACAAAAAAGGATCAGACAATATTATCAGTGCATATATAAGTCATTAAATGAACATACTCAGTTATAACAATCACAGATGCATTTTATATAATATAATTATTCTACCATTGTATTTTCATTATTAACAAAGCAATTTATTAGGAGAGTGTTCCCTCTTAAAGAATGTAGCAAAAAAAATACTTGCTTTCCATCAAAATGTATTTCATATCATATTCCTGTTTGATAGGTGTTGGGGAAAAACCTTTTGTTACCCTCTGTCAGATCTTCATATACAGGGAGAAACACAGACTGCTCTTGAAGTCGTCTCTGAATCCCAGTGGGATGGACTCAGCAACAATAGAGCTCATGCTTCACTTAAGTGGCTCTATTTAAAGGAAATTAAACCTGCTGCTTAAGAAAGTACACCCTAAATCTATTGCTTCTTGAGTTGCTTGCATTTCAACATTGTGAATGTTAGGTACCAACCCTTCCTTATTTGTAAACAATAGGTCAAGTACAGCCTCCCCCAGGTAGGCTCACTCACCTGTTGCATCAAGAAACAGTCGTCAACTTCCTCTAGGAACCTTCTGGACTGTCTCCTCTCTGCTATGTTAGGTTCCCAGCAGATATCAGGCAGATTAAAGTCTCCTGTAAGAACTAGGGCAACCGATCTTGCGGCTGTCTCTTGTTGCTTAAAGAGCAATAGGTCTGCCTCTTCCTCCATATCTGGCAGTCTGCAACACACTCCGAGCAGAATTTCGCCTCTATTGGGTATCGCTCTTACCTTGACCCATAGGCTCTCTACGTGATCGTCCTTGGTGTCAATTTCTATGGTATCTAAGGTTGCTTTAATATATAGGGCAACCTCTCCACCTCTACGTGCTGTCCTATCCCTTCTAAAGAGTGTGTAGCCTTCCAATGTGGCACTCCAATCATGCGCTTCTTCCCACCATGTTTCCGTTACAGCAACTATATCATATCGCTCCTGATGCACCATAAACTCCAGTTCTTCCTGTTTGTTACCCAGGCTGCATGCATTGGTATACATTCACTTCAACTGTGCTGCTGAATATACTCTTGGCTCATTCTTACCAATACCAGGTAATGATTGGCAGGAAACTCAATATGAGCCAGCAGTGTGCCCAGGTGGCTAAGAAGGCCAATGGCATCCTGGCCTGTATCAGGAACAGTGTGGTCAGTCAGACTAGGGAGGATGTCCTTTCCCTCTACTCGGCGCTAGTCAGACCACATCTTGAGTACTGTGTCCAGTTCTGGGCTCCCCAGTTTAAGAAGGATGTTGAGATGCTTGAGAGGGTCCAGAGAAGGGCGACAAGGATGGTGAAAGGACCGGAGGACAAGCTCTGTCGGGAGCTACTACAGGAACTGGGGTTGCTCAGCCTGGAGAAGAGGAGGCTCAGAGGTGACGTCATTGCTGTTTACAACTACCTGTGGGGAGGTTGCCACCAGGCGGGTGTGGACCTCTTCTTTCAGGCTGACGACACCAGAACAAGATGACATGGCCTTAAGCTATGCCAGGGGAGGTTTAGACTGAATGTTAGGAAGAAGTTTTTCACAGAGAGAGTGATCACTCATTGGAATGGACTGCCCAGGGAGGTGGTGGAGTCACCATCCCTGGAGGTGTTTAAGAGAAGACTGGATGAGGCACTTAGTGACATGGTCTAGCTGGGGGGTGTTTGGCTGGATGGTCCTGTGGGTCCCGCCTGGCTCTGAGTGGCCTGTGAGCTTGTGAGGGAACTAGGTTTATGTTCACCACTCTGGGGTGTGCGTTCGGTCTCTGAACGGGCGTTAGCTGGTGAGTTGGACTAGATGATCCTTGTAGGTCCCTTCCAACTCATAATATTCTGTGATTCTGTGATTCTGTAAGTCTGTGCTAAGAAAGAGCTATGGACCTAAAAGTGTTACATAAGAGTCTAACGTTTATAATGTTTTTTTAAATGGGATATATCATTGATTGCTGGATTTTCTTTTTTTTAATAAGAATCCTCAAGAGTATTTCTCTGCTATTCTGAAAGAGTACTACCTGAGAGCACGGTAATGCGCTGTTTGTTTTTCAGCCACAAGGCTGCTGTGCTGATAATGTGGGAATAAACAGGGGCTACCTGTAGAACCACATAAAGAAACAATTTCAGCAACTGTATGTGTCTCAGAATTTTAAATCTTTGTCAAATTAAGACATAATTTCATAAAACATAAGAATAAAAATAAAATTAAAGTTGTTTTGCAGTGTGTTCTGTCAAAAACATTTTAAGCTGAAATTCGGCTGGATTTTGATTTGTTTTAGTAATGGCTAAAGAGACATTACCTGAAAAATAATTAGAAGAGAAAAATAAAGTATCATTGTCTAATTTTATCAAAGCATTTTGCCTGTAATAATTCCATACTACTTTATTAATACATATTTCCTGAGGATATTAGTACTGTAAATCCTAGGGATCCTTTTCATGCATTCCCTCTATTTTTTTATGAGTTAGCCAAGGTACCTATTGATGCTTAAAGTAGTTTCTGCTGTACTTCTCCAGTCAGGTATAGAGCCGAAAGATGTAGTATTGTAATGGCTGACCTAAAAAGTCCTTTATGTAAAACACCACTGGGTCTTTGATGCTTTGCTGCATACGTTCTGACAAACTCTAATCAATCTGTTTTAATATCAAAGGAATCTTCCTTCCAGGTACGCTCATTTGAGTGCAAATGTCAGAACTTTTGACCTTTTCTTACCTCACATTGTTGCTTCTTCTTTGTGACTTTGCCCTTGTAAGCTATGCTTTATTTTGGAACTGTCAGTGTTGCCAGCATGCTTCTACCTCTTCTTAAAATTCTAATCTTTTTTTTCCCCCAGAGAGTTATACTGTAACTGTCTAGTCTTTTTTGCTCTTCCTGTAAATTTCTTCTGAGTCAAGTTCTCTTTTTGTACAAGGTTGTCAGGTTAGTGGGGGAAAAAATGCTTTTCTATTCTTTTCAAAAACCTTACGTGAATGATGTTTCTTTTTTAATTTGGCTGGCAGTGTCAAAATAAAGATTGTTAGCCTTGCTTACGCCTATTAAAATTGTACGTGTCTATTTTTTTCACAAAGGCATTTCTAATAAATGTGACTTTCAGAGTATCTGCACCAGACTTATTTTGTGTTGATTTTCCTTTGTAATTATGAGAAGAGTACACACATATGAGTAGATTCCCTCCACTCTAGTTCTGTTC
Source organism: Pitta sordida (assembly GCA_013390025.1). NCBI lineage: Eukaryota > Metazoa > Chordata > Aves > Passeriformes > Pittidae > Pitta > Pitta sordida. The sequence goes on from WEKX01027958.1 coordinate 18,503, forward strand.
CTGTAAATATATATTTACTTATTTGGTGATAGAGAGAGTCAGAGGGCTTACTAGAAAAAAGTCAGCCCTAAATGTTATCTGGGACTGTGACCTTCCCCAGTATGTCTAAAAAAGCTTAAATCACCATTAAAATTCTGTAATATTGTCCTGTCAGAGGAAGCATTAAGCTAACAGTGCCAGGATAACAAATCATCTTCCACCCTACATGTCTTCCCTTTTGGTCATAATTATCATATTGACAGGTAACTGTCCACCATTGCTTATAATCAGCCAGAAAAATGAGCAAGGTGATTGAAGTCCTGTTTGCAGTATACTTTAGAAATACTATATCCTACATTTTTATTTGTTTAATATCTTCTGAAATAGTAGGAAACAGTGACACAGACATATATGAACAGAGTAAAGGATGAACAGAAATTCGGGCATACGACTTCTAAGGTTTTCCCAGGGAGTGACTAGAGAAAAAATATGAGTCTTTTCTAAATACCTAGGTGTGTGTGTAAAAAGACAAATTATTTTTAAAAAATGAAAAAAAAAAGAGAACTCACTAAAAAAAGGTTTTATTGAAAAGAGTGAAGAGAGATCAGTGTGATGGAGTCCTAATTAGGAAGAAATTTGCAAATGACTAAATTATTCCCAGTTATACCTCACTTAAAATCTTCTAGTTCAATCTGTATGTACATCTTGGTATGTAAATAGATTCCCGATAGCTAAATACAATTCTTGATGTATGCATATAAACATTACGTAAAAAATAAGATAAGGAGCTCAAGGGTAACAGATCCTACATTAATGAGAGTGCTTTCTGTGAGGTCATTAAATTAATACTAATTAATAGCAGAATTAAAAGATGCAGCCTAAAGTGCATAGTTAAATGCTTCATTCAACTGATGAATATCTCTCTTTAACCATGATCCCTTAGTTCAAGTAGAATGGTGCTGGAATGTGCTGCCCAAGGAGGTGGTGGAGTCACCGTCCCTAGAGGTCTTTAAGAAAAGGTTGGATGATGTACTTGGTGACATGACCTAGATATTAGGGTAGTGTGTTATAGGTAGGATGGTGTGTTGGTAGTAGGATGGCAGGATAGGTTAGGTTAGGTAACAGGTTTGACTAGATTAAATTAGGTAATAGGGGATAGGTTGGACTTGATGTTCTCTAAGGTCTTTTCCAACCTTACTGATTCTGTGATTCTGTGATTCTGTGTTTATTTCCATTTATGAGACATGCATTTTTTTAGTGATAGTATTTTCTTTTAAAGTCAGTGAGAGAAAATAGAAGGGAAAACACATGGAAAAGAAAGAAAAAGAAAATAAAGGAAAAAGGAAAGGAAAAGCAAGGGAAAAAAATCTCCAGTATCAGCACAATTTTCAGCTACAGGATAAAAGCTAGTATTCTGAATTTTTCTGTGGCGGTTTTAAGTTCTGTATAACTTTGAAATACTTTGGAAGTTGTTCACAAATATTTACTTTTATTACTCTTATCTGAATCTTCCTGTTGTGCAAATATATTTTGCTAGTGTGCATCACATGCTTCAAAAGGTTATTTAATGTCTTCATGCATTTTGAATGTCTTATTTTCATTACAGGTCTGTCTGCCTATTTCTGCCTTAATTGGTAGCTGGGAGTCATCTTTCTTACCATATTCAGTTATTTTTTGTTCAGCATTTCTGAACTGTTTGATTTGCCTACTTGCTAAAGCGGAAACTCATTTTGTGGGCACATGTAATTCATATTTGTGCAGCATTTTGGTATTATTGATGTTATTCCTGATAGACAATGTTAAATTTTCATTTATAAGTCAAATGAAACTCTAATGATTCTGTATTTTTATCTGTTTTCTAATTCATTTATTTGGTGTCCCTTTTTCCTATTTTCATCCGTAACAACTTTTTACTGCTACAAAACTGAAGACCACAACAGAAGAAGAATCTCAGTCTTCTCAACTCATTTAGTAAATAGAAATGTTGACAAGGTACTTAAACAAGTAAAATTTCTTCTGGGCCTCTGCAAAATGAAACAATTAGGACAACAAGATTTAAGTTCACTGTTTCTCACCTCAAAAATATATATAATGGGACAACCAAAATAGTAGTATATGTCAAATGACAGATTAAAATGGTTAAATTTGTCTGGATTATTAAATATAATATTAATAACTGCAATGAACTACTGAGAAAAACAAACAAAACTCTAGTATGTCTGCTTCCTTTTTCATCAAGGACCTCCAGCAACAAACCTGAGTAAATTTTCTAATAGGTCAAACAATACTGAATTTTATACAGACTAGTTTCTTTTAAGCTACTGAAAGTCACCCTTACAGCAACAAGAAAGAGCAAAATGATTTATTTATTTTTCTTTGTGGAGAAATAGCTCTGACAGTATCAGTTCTAGTACCTCAGTAAGTCTGTTCCAGCTGAAGCAGTAGTTGGATTTTGATAGCATGATAAACATGAGTCAGAGGGATTTTCAAAGGAAGGCTTTAGCAGTAGTGGGTTACAGTCTAAAATTGTTGTTAAATTGCAAATGAAAAGATGACACTATAGGTCAGTTTCTCAGATGTGCTGGAGGTATTTTTGCAAGATGAGATGTCATAGGAGATGTTATCTCTATAAAAATGGTGATTTAAAGCTATTCTTTTTATACAGGAGAAATGATACAATAGAAATTACACAGAGCTATGGCCAGGATACAGCACAAGGACTTGCATAGGTAGACTAGCTTAGTGAAAATAATTTATTACTTCAGCCATAGTTGGACTATTTCAACAGATAATTATTTCTTGTACTATATGTCCTATGAAAAACATAGGGGACTCTATGTTTCCTGTAAAAGTCTTAGAGGTAATAATTCCAGCATCTGGAAAATGCTTTATGCTAGATACCGCAATGGCACGCAAAATTTCCCTGCATTATGTTTTATATTTTCAATTTAATATTTTGGTCTGATGATAGTAAACAAACTCCTGGTCTTTTAACTATACTGTTTGTTGTTTTCTTCTTCCATATGAAGGAAACATAGCTAGTAAAAGAGTTAGAATACCCTGTGCTTAAATAATACTATTTTTTAACAAATGCTGTCTATAGTGAAAAAAAACCCAACCCAAACCTATAACAAAACCTCCAAAAATGCCCTGGAACTTCCTAAAGCACTAGATCCAATCACCTAACTTGTGAAATTCTTGCAATGCCCTGGTATTGGTATTGACTCAGCCAAAAAATTACAAGGCACGGTCAAGGTAGCATGGCTCAGAAATTACCCTTCATATGCAATTTGGATACAGATTTGATCCAAATGATAGGAAAAATTAGTCACATGTGCAAGTACTTTTCTGTATGTTTTTTACTTCAGTGAGGGAGAATGATGGCCTTCTGTACATTGTATTTGGTACTATAATGTAGCCTCCCATTATATGTTTTTTCAACATCTGTTTTATATTTATATACCTCATTGTTCCTAACTCTTTTAACTTCACAGAATTACAGAATATTTTGAGTAGGAGGGGACCCACAAGGATCATTGAGTCCAACTCTTAAATGGCACCACTGCCTCCCTGGCGAGAATTGAACACCTGGTCTCTTGCATGAGAGGCAGGGACACTCATCACTGTACTAAAGTGGATTTTCTTGGATACTCTTTTGACCATATTTTAGTTTATTTTGTAAAGAAACATGTAAAACCTGTATTAAATATTTTAGTACCTTGTATTTGAGAACTTGTGTAGCTTGAAAACAAAGCCACAACACACAAACACATTGCAATAAATGTATTATACTGAGCTCTGCAAACAAAGACATGACACTGTGTTAGCAAAGCTATGAGAGGAATCAGATATTACACTGATAAGAATCAGAACAAACATCTGTCTGTAGCTGAAGCTGCATGACCAAACCAAGTCATGGTGTTGGAATAAATCAGACCTGAAGTCACTGTACTGTGATGTGGAGCAGGAGTCAGGTCTCTGAAATCTGAAAAAAAAAATGCATGCAACACAGCAAAGCAGGAGTACAAGGCTGCCAAAGTGCACAAAGACTGAAGGTTAGGCTTCACTGAAGCCAACACTTAACTGAAGATTATAAAGCATTCCACTTTTATTACGATTCTTCATTTGTGGTTCTTGATTTGAACACTCTTCTGAATTTGTCCACTACACTTTTTTTTTTCTTTATTCTTTCTTTATCCCTTGAAAAAAAATAGATGTTCCCTCAGAGCCTTCATTTTTCTTGATATTTTCTGTGCTGTACAAGATCTGTAATAAGACCTGAATGCAAACAATGTGTAGTATGAGTAGACTGTAAAATACATTCCTTTCAAAGGTGTGGATTACCTTTTTACTCGGGCGATAAAGGAGGTAAGCTTTAAGGAACAGAAAACATTTTTCCATGTACCTAAAGGAAATGTCATGGAACAACTATCAAGAGAGCAAAATATAAACATTTACCTTGATATCACAAAGACAAGGCTCCTAAAAATAGATCCATATTTTTTAACTCCTCATTAAAACACTATCTGCGTGTGTGAAAACAGATTGAAGAAAATAAACAAACTTTTACCCAGGCTTTTACTGAAGGGACCATGCCAGATACATCAACCAGAGGGAAATATATTCTGAATTTCTGACAACAAATGAATATTCAGAAATATAAAACAAGCACATGTATTACAGTTTTCAAGGAATCTCCATAGTAATGCTCATGTAAAACCAAACCTACATTTAAAAAAAAAAATCAAAATTTAATTTTTTCTTGTCTTTGTCACACATTTATGAAAAATAAATTATTTTAGCAAGAATGTACATGTGTAATATGCAGTGGATTTTTTTTCTTTTCTTTTTGTTTACTCATGAAATTTTGATCAGATTCATTACTAAATATTAATCAAGGTAAAGACACACAGAATAACAGTCTGAAAGGTGTTAAAAAATGAAATTAGGAATCGTGTCTTTCTTCATACAATCTCTAGTGACAGATAGTACCTTTATATATGTCTCATGCAATTCCGTTAAATTCAAAGTGCTTTCATAAGAACTGAGAAGCTGAAGGCTACCCATACTTCCTGGTTAGGTTTTAATCTAGATCACAGCCAAATTTAGAATAGATCATGTCAGTTCCCAAGATATGAAATGTATATGATCTCATCTTTTGCATTACAGTATCACAGTATTGATAAGGTTGGAGAAGACCTTGAAGGTCATCTAGTCCAAACTATGAACCAACTAAACCTAACATCTAACATTTAGATCATACCATTCAGTACCTTGTCCAGCCTACCCTTGAACACCTTCAGGGATGGCGACTCAACCACATCTGTGGGCAATCCATTCCAAAACTAGATCATTCTTTCAGTGAAAAAACTTTTCCTAATATCATGTCTAAACTTCCCGTGCTGAAGCTTNTTCCATCTCTCCAGTCTGTCCAGACCCCTCTGCAGGGCCCTCCTACCCTCTAACAGATCAACACGTGCTCCAACACGGGCATTGTTCCTTCAGTCTCTCTCTTATCAGTTCCTCTCTAGCATCCCACTTTAGACCACTAAAATATCTATTGTCAGGGAACAGCATCTGGGAACTTCATCCTCAATGGAGATCTGTACAAATTATTTTAATGGAAATTTAATAAAAAATTTTGAGCACCATCTCAAAATTAATTCCTACCTTGCTATGTTTTGGTGGAATTACTGTTTGTGCACTTCTGTATAGTCTGTTAGAATTCTCCCCAGAATTTTGTCTACCACATCTGTTCTTGTATGGGCAAATGCACTTTGGTTCTCTCTTCTTCCTGGAAGATAACTGGCCTACCTCTTCATTTCTCCTTTTCTTTCTGCTACAGCTGAACCTTAATGCTTGAACTAGAAACCCGCTCTATCCAATCTCCTTCATTTACCCAATGGCTGCAGATACAATAGCTATAAACTAAAGATTCTCTGGATGAAGAGGATTAGAGCCTTTCTTGTCCTAGTTCTGAACATGCAGTCTACCACTTGGAATAACCTGTATGTGCATAAAGTGTTTACAAGTAGAGATGACCAAGTTCTGGTTGTTTTGTTTTGGGGTTTTTTTGTTTGTTTTGGTTGTTTTTGTTTTAGTAGGGGGTTTTTGTTGTTTTTTGTTTGTTTGTTTTATTTTATTTTATGTTCTTAACCACATACATCTATAAACTGGTTTGGGGGAAGAAATGAAAGTTTCATATAGGTACTTATACAGGCGTAGTGGGTTAACCCTGGCTGGGACACAAGTTGCCCACCAAAGCTGCTCTATCATTCCTACTTCTCAGCAAAACAGGGAATAGAAAATAGAAGGAAAGGTTTGTGAATCAAGATAAGCATAGCTAGACATCACTCACAGTCTACCATCATAGAAAAATCAGACTTGACTTGGGGAAATTAGATACACTTAGTACCAACCAATAAGATAGTAAGAAATAAAACCAATTCTTAAAAACATCTTTCCTCCACCCCTTCCTTCTTCCTGGAGTCATTTTCACTCTTGATTACTGATGTGGGTGGATGGACAATTGGTGTTGCAATGTGTTCATCACGCATTCTCTCTGCCACTACTTCCTCCTGAGGAGCAGGACTCTTTGTACTTACCCTGCTTCAGCTTGGGGTTCCTCCCACAAGAGGTAATCCTCCATGACCTACGCCAACATGAGACCTTCCCAAGTGCTGGATGCCAGAGATTCACCCACAAGCTCTCCTGGAAGAAAAAAAAAAAACCTGGAAAAATAACAGGTAAACAGGGAAAACAAGGCAAGTTACAAGTGAAAAATATAAAGGATTTATTTATTAATTAATAAGACCAGAGCTTAATGTAAGAAGCATCATTTTAAAGGCAACCTTTTCCCCCCACCCCTCCTTCTCTTACAACAGATCTCATATTCCCTTTTTCGACCAGGAGACAAAGGGGGATAAGCCAGGCAAGTTGGTATTTCTGACCAGATTTGGGGTCGGAACCATCTCTCTGACCTTCCATAATGTTCTTTCTCTCTCTCTCATGAGAGGAAAAGTCTTTTATGACCCTTTCCCAAGTGAGATCTCGACCCACAGATGACAGTTCTTCCATTCTCTGTTGTCCGAGAGTCACAGCACAAGATACAGTGTTTTAAGTGCTACTTTGCTACTTCATTATGAGCCTATCCCAAAGTACATAGTTCAGATCCTACCACAATGCAATTCTGTCACAAAACGTCTGTCCAAAAGGATCTCTGCCAAGTGTTTCTGGGCTCTCAAAAACATCTGCAGCTGTTGCAGCATGATTCTCCATCTTCAATTGTGGCCTCGGGTGGATTCTGCATCGCTGTTTCTCTCTCTATATTCCATAGGTTTGCACGTAGACAGTCTGCTTTCACTATGATCCAATTCTACGAGCAGCAGCGAGATGCCTGGAAGACCATTTCTACCCCTTCTCTGGTCGGCCTGGGCAGGGGGCCTTCATGGCTTTCAACTCCGTACACACGTCCTGACATGGCCATCTACTTTCTGTTACTAAGTTTTTTTCTTTTCTCCCAAACATGCTTATTCGCAGAGGCATCTTTATCTCTAACCCTGAATTCCATGGCAGTGACTGAGGCCCAGGCAAGAGCTGAGCTGTTAACCCCCTCACTGCCAGAGGAGCAAAAAACCTAAACCAGGACGCCAAGGGATGCAGTTCTAGAACCTCCAGCGTAAGTCTCTTCCATAAGGTGGAGTCCCTCAGGAAAAGACTGCTCCAGCGTGAGTACCTCACAGTGTCACAAGTCATGCCAGAAAAGCTGCTTCAGTGTAGGCTACTCTCTTCACAGGTCCTTCCAGGAGCATGGGCTTTCCACAGGATCGCAGAATCCATCAGACATCCCCCAGCTCCAGTGCAGAGGCCTCCACAGGTTGCAGGTGGATCTCTGACGCACCATGGACATCCATGGACTGCAAGGGCACAGCTGCCTCATCATGGTCTTCACCAAGGGCTGCAGGGAAATCTCTTCTGTGGCACCTGGAGCATCTATTTAAGAAAAATGTTGAGATGCTGGAGCATGTCCAGAGAAGGCCAACAAGGCTATTGAGGGGTAAGGAACACAAGCCCTGTGAAGAGCAGCTGAGGGAGCTGGAGTTGTTTCGCCTAGAGAAGAGGAAACTCATAGGGGACCTTATTGTTCTCTACAACTATCTAAAAGGAGATTGTAGCCAGGTGGAGGTCAATCTCTTCTCCGAGGCAACCAGTGACAGAACAAGAGGACACAGTCTCAAGGTGCACCAGGGGAAGTTTAGGCTGGATGTTAAGAAAAATTATTTTCAGAAAGAGTGATCAATCATTGGAATGGGCTGCTCAGAGAGTGATAGATTCACCATCCCTGGCAGCGTTTAAAAAAAGACTGGATGTGGCTCTTAGTGCCATGGTTTAGTTGATGAGATGGTGTTAGGTAACAGGTTGAACTTGTTAATTCTGTGATCTCCTCCTCTCCTTGTTTCGCTGACCTTGGTGTATCTAGGGCTGTTTCTGTTGCATATTTTTTCTTCTGTCTTCTCTGCTTGTGTGCGTTAACTTTTATACCCTTCTTGACGAGGTTATTTCCAGAGGCACTACCACTTGGATTTGGCCAGCAGCAGGTTCAACTTGGATCTGCCTGGCATTTGCTCTACTGGATACAGAGAAAGCTCCTGACAGCTTCCCACAGAAGCAATCCCTGTATCCCTCCCAGTATCCAAACCTTGTTTTACAAACCTAACACAGTGGAATTTCAGACAAAGTGTTTTGATCTATCTTACCTCATAGTTTAAACAATCCGTCTTTCAGACTTTCCTTCAGTGTGAAGTTAGGTACTAATCTCAAACTGTAAAGAAAATTTCTCAGTTCAGATATACATACTATAGGAATAATAGACTTAGTTGTCATTGATATTGGCAGAAAAAAGTTTTCAGAAGATCTAGGCTTCATTAATGTATTTGGAAGATATTTCCATTTTTCAAAAAATAGTTAAACCTCAGAGCTTAATTGGAATAAGCATGCTTTAGAAGAATTCTAATCCTTTTTCTGAAAGTAATGCACCTTCATTGTGCTTCATAGTCCTCCGTCTTTAAATATGGAATTTGTGATTTTTACTGAAAATATCCCTTGAATAACTTGCAAAGTTACTGTCTGTTTAGGGACAGAAAGAAATAGCATATTCCTTCAATAATTCCCAGTGTTATTTTAGTTTGGTCTCTTTTTTTGCACACTGTATTTTCAAATTATATTTATAGCCAAAACTTAGTCATATTTCTCTCAGCTGTGTCTGGTTTTCATAATACTCTTCTAAACTAAAAATATAAAAATGTACAAAACACTCATTAATATAAAAAGTAGTACTGATGACCGGCACAGTAAATATTATCTGGGATGTAGTCAAAACCTCATGTATCACCACCTCTATTTTTTATGATTTATTTTGTGCTTCTTGAACAATGTAATTTAATGTCTCTTATGTTTTACTTGGTGCTGTGGTAAGCTGAGATGAAGACTTTAGGGATTTCTCCATCACTGCACTGAATTTCTCTTAAGGTCAGATGAGGAAGTATCTTTTCATTTATTATTGAATCACCCTTTGATTTGTTTTGCAGTCTTGCAATTCATTATTCTGTAGTTTTGTGTATTGAAAGAAACATTTTTCATTTCTTGTAGCTCTTTATAGATACATCTCACTCATGTTTATTGGTCTCTTTATGTCATTTACAAACTAAGATATGTCATTCTCAGTATCATTGGCTAAGTAATGGATATAAAAGCAAAAGAGTTGCAGAATCTGAAAAACTGATACCTCTAAGTGTATCTCTAAAGTCGAGTATTCTGCAACCCCTTAATGATGCAAATTGTTTCATTAATTTAAAAGTGACTGTTAATATGACTGAGAATTAGAACTTGAAACTTTTGAAGATCTGTGTGCCAATGAGATGTTTTATATTTCAGCAATTTCTACAGAGTACTGTCAAAGTTCAATTTATTCAATGCCTTTATCTATTTTGGTAGTGTAACTGTTCTTCTTTTGTATTAAAGCAGTATAAAGACTATTACAGCAGAACACAAGTGAGGACCAATATAGAATAACGGCATTGGCTGAAAGCCAAACAAGAAGTGAATGCTTATACGTATGATTCACAGTAAGATGAGGAATATAGAAGTAAAATGATTATAAGAATATAAGAAAATAGACTACCTTTATCTTCTACCTGTAGCTTCTACCTAATGTTCATGTCTCTAAAACACTCAGTTGCTGAGTTTCTCTGGCTTCCTAAAACTCTTCTGTACACATGCATGAACAGAGTAGAGCAATAAAATTTTGATTAGAAAATTCAATCAAATATATATTAAGTAAAAAAATCTTCAGATTTCTTACAGAATAGAAAGAAACACAACACATTTTTTTGTAAAAAAATATTCACATTCCTGCATTCCAATTAGTTGTTTCATGAAGGAGGTGTCTTTTAAAAAACACTTCAAACTCACATTCTTCAATATATAATTTCAAAAATTATGACTCACCTGAAAGATCATTCCAGCTATAGGCAGAGGATAGAAAAATAGAGAAAACAATTTGAAAAGTGTAAGTTTTCCTCCTTTTCTCTCACTTTACCTTTTCCTGAAAAAGAGATGTCAAGGAAAAGAAATTAGAAGAAAATATTTCCTAAAACACCCCAAACAAGAAAAACCAAAAAACTGCATACCAAACAAAAAAACCCACTCAACCACCGCAACAATACTTTGGTAGCTATCAAAACTCTCTGAACAGATTGTACACTTATGTGAGTGTGGTGGTTTGACCCTAGTTGGATGCCAAAGGCTCACCCACAGCCACTCTCACTTCATTCAGCTACCCCCTTAGCACTAACAGGGGAGACAGGAAAAGGGAAATAAAAAAAAAACACAACAAACATAGGGTTTTACTACAGCAGAAATTAATGAGGACTATTAGAAAAACTTTTACTGTCAGCCAGGTGAACTGGAGGTGTGATGGTTTGTTTATTGGATCTCAAAGAGCAAGGAAATCCCAAACAGGGGTTAGCTTTGGTCAAAGTGAAGTTTTATAATCCCGTGAAGCAGGAATCACGATAGAAGAAAGTGAGATAGGAAAGGGAAAGGGAAAGGGAGAGAGAAACAGGGTTTAAGAGCTACCACCAGACGACCGAGTCCTCATGGCGTCCCCATAGACGTCGTCTTCCAGGTGGGAGAAGCTTCCAGGTGGGAGAAGCTTCCAAGTGGGAGAAGCTTCCAAGAAGCAGTTGTTAAGATGCCATTTTTATACCACATGTTCCCCTTGCCCCCCTGTTCAGTTCTTTCTCTGTCTCATAAGACCAAGAAGTGTCCGGACAGTGTCCAAGGCAAAGTCAATTTCGAGTGGCCTTTTGCCAGGAAGTGTGTTTTTGTGTTGCAAGGACAGGGCTGTATGCATATCTTGTTCTGTTTCTGGAAGCTGGCAAGATAGCCACAGCATCCTGTACCACACAGTCTCTGGAGGCCAGGGAAGAAGGTTAAAACATATCTTGTCTCTTCCCCTGGAATGCAGGAGAGACGACATATCTTGTTCCACAGAGTCCCTTCTCAGTGCTATCATCACCCTGGTTTTCACAGTCCAGTCCTAGTCCCAGAGCATCACTGGCAGACCAAACTTTTTCAAGACCTTAGCCTCAGTTTTTAGTTGCATATTGTTGAAATTTCTGATGACAAGGTTGAGACAGTATTCTTATGGACTCCTACACAGGCAAAACAAACTGCAAAGTGGGGATGCAAAAGATTTATTTCTAACAAGATCAGAGGTTAAAGTGAGAAGTATATTATCTTTAAGGCAACATTCTCCCCCACCCCTCCATCTCTTACAACAGATACCACATTCCCCCTTTCCTCCAGGAGGCGGACGAGGGGGGACAGGAGTAGGGGAAAACCAGGCAGTTGGTGTTTCTCTGCTGCTGATCAGGGGAGGAGGCCATTCCCCTGTATTCCATGGGATCCCTTCCATGGGAGAAAGTCTTTCGTGACACTCTCCAGCGTGAGTCCAATCCCAGGGGCAGCAGCTCTTCCAAACTCTTCTGCCCGTGGTTCACTCCACAGGGCACAGTTCTTGAGCACTGGCTGCGCTAGCGTGGTCCCATCCCAAAACACACATCCTACCAGGAGAAGCTCTGCTCCAGCATACTCTCCTCTCCACAGGTCACATGTCTCTCCTGGAACTCTGCTCCAATGTGGGCTCCAATGGGCTGCAGCCTCCCTCCAGCATCCACCTGCTCCAGCGTGGGCTCCCCTCTCCACAGGCTACAGGTGGATCTTCTGCATCCCTGTGTTCTCTCCATTCCATGGGCTGCTGCTTCGCAATGGTCATCACCACGGGCTGCAGGGAGAAGCCTGGAACACCTCCTCCCCCTCCTTTGGCCCTGGCCTTGGTGTCTGCATTTGCTGTTACAACTTCTTACTGCTCATTTTTGGCAGCCATATCTTCTTCTTCCTGTTCCAACTTCTTTTTTCTTCTTCTTAAATATGTTATCACAGAGACATCTCTATCTCTTCTGATTGGCCTGGACTTGGCCAGCAGTGGGTCCAGCTAGGAGCTGGCTGGCATTGGCTCTGCCAGCTATGAGGGAGGCTTCCAGCAACTTCTCAAAGAAAAGCCTCCCCCATAGACCCCTTGCTGACAGAAACCCAGGCACAGCAAAGCCCAATACAGTAAGGAAAAAGTAGTGTTCCTTAGATTTGAATAAAAAAACCTAGTACAAGGAGAAAAAAAATCACATAGATATACCAATAAAAAATGAAAAGAAACTGCAGAGGAGAGGAGTATCTTTTTGTGTAGAATGGAAGACCTTACTTCACCTGGGAGTTGGAGCCCACAGTTGTCTCCATTAAAGCATAAGACCTCTTCTTTTCTTTTTTTTTTTTTTGAAAATGTGTAACAGAAGTTAGTGCCTGCTCCCAGAAATTTAAGATCTAAAAATAAAATTTCTTAGGCCAAATCAGATAGCACATTCCTTCTGAAGTCTAACTTGGACTCCTCTTCTTTCTTTGCAGCAAAATCAAGTCCTCACTTGCTTCTCCCCAAATGAAAGGTTTTCTAAGGGAAGTGAAGTGAAAGAGCAATTCTCTGTGAGTGTTCTTTATTGTGGAACTCATTCACTTTATAACTTCATTCACCAAAGGCTGAGTACGTTAACCTCTGGAGATACTATTAAACTTATTTTCTGTCTATTCTACTGAGGAAACTAAGGTGGAAGTTAGATTTACTAGCTGTCTAAATATATGGGTAAAGGATATATTTCTGCCTTTTTGTTTTGGTACTAGGGTTCAAAAGATTTCATAGCCTATAAATATGCAAACAATCTGCCATCATTAAGTGGAATCTCATTTCTTGACATACTTGGTATTTTGGATATACTGTAGTTATCACAATTTTAAATTTTCAAGGAAGAAAAATGTGAACAAACTATTGTTGTGACTTTTTTTCTAATGATGAACATGTAATTTACATATATATGTGATGAATTTACTGTATTGCCTTTCCCTTGCATCTCTAAGACAAAATAAATTAAAACTGGTGTGGAAATCAAATTAATCTATTATTTTATTGAAAAATTATGTCTCATCAAAGAAAAATAATAGTTACATTTTCACGAAGTTGCTCTTGAAAGTGTTCATATTGCTATATAAAAATAAACTACATTTGCTTTAAAAGTGCATAATAAAATTAGTGGACTAAATATTTATTTTACACTTTTTTTAATTTGTATAGTCCCTATATCTCAAGTCATGATGTTCAAGGATATTGTTACTCTTGTGTAGCAGTTCTGGAAATTCCTAATTTACAAATGATTTAAGTGTAAGTGGCAGAACAAGATTCAAGACATAAACCTGGAGATTTGGTATTTCTCAAAGTCTTTAAGTAGGAATATCTAAGTGACTTTTTTTGTTCAATCATGGAAAAAATCATGAGTGAACATGAGTTACAGTTATCTAGTTTTTATCCATACTGCTTACCAAATACATTCAGAGAATAATAGAATCACTAAATTGTTGAGGTTGGAAACGACCTCTAGAATCGCTGAGTCCAGCTGTTAACCTAACACTGCCCAGCTGTTCTTTTTTTTTTTTTTTTCTTGAAATTAATGCTGATTATTTTTGTTTAGCCACCAGTCCACGATAAAAGGTGACTTAGATACTGATTTTTGATAGATTCATGGAATCGCAGAACTGTTAAATCATTGAAATATAGAATTGTTTGGGTTAGAAAGGGCCTTTAAAGATTTTATCTGGTTCCACCCTACCCTGCCATGGTCAGGGACATCTTTTACTAAGGTAGCTTTGCTGATCTACTGCTGGATATAAAAATATTCAGCTCAGTTTTCATACACAGTTTAAGCAATTTACAAAACATTTTTATACTCTTAACTTAATCTATTTTATACTAACAGTGTGGTAAAAGCATTGTTTTCCATTTATTTGAATTGATAGTGCACCTCAAACCCCCTCCCTAATATTAGAATTATTAACCTTCAGTTTGCTGTGAACAGCATATTATACATATTTACAATATGTATGTGTACATACATATTTTAAAGGAATGGAAAACCAGAAACAGTAGAGCTAAGAAAGACCAACTTTCAAAAACATTTTAGTTTATACACAAGAACAGTGCGTAGTGGTTTAATAAAACATTCTAACAGGGCAAAATCGGAGATAACTGACAATTATGTCATGTAGGATAAGTTAAATGGAAGTGTCAGTGGGAAGTCAAAGTCCAAGTCTGCCTCAAGAAATGTGTAGTGAGTATGTGTAGTACAGAGAAACATCTTACACAGGATAGTATAAAAAAACCCTAAACAAACCAACAATAAAACCAAGAAAGGAGCTGGTAGCATGAAGGTTACTTGTCTCCAAGGATGTCTCCAAGACTGGACCCAGATTATTCTCAGATTGGAACGTAGGACTGAAACACGGAACTATGATCAGCAGTACACTGACAGACGACTTGTTCTAAAATCTATGTTTATAGTTATTGCATTCGCTGTAATAATTTTGTATTTAAAATAATCAAAAGCTGCAGCTTTAGAGATGGGAACATGTTAGATTACATGTTTGGAAGAAATTTTTTACCGTGAGGGTGCTGAAGCACTGGAAGAGGTTGTCCAGAAAAGCTGTGGATATCCCATCCATAGAAGTGTTCAAGGCCAGGTTGGATGGGACTTTGAGCAAGCTAAACCAGTGGCTGACATCGCTGTCCCTGGTGTGGGGCTGGAAATGGATGGTATTTAAGTTTTCTTCCAATCCAAGCTGCTCAGTGATTCTTTAATTCTACGGTTCTATGTGCAATTGGCCGTCTTCCACTTCACGTCCCCCATATTGCAGCTTCACATCTTAGTGATGTTATTTTTCAGTGGTTAAGGAGGCCCATTTTGCAACTGCGCATGCATGACCTGACGCACATGAATATTCAAATTAGACAGTAATGAATATTCAAATCAACCCACTCCCCTCCACTCCAAACGAGAAGACTACAGCGGGTCTCCCTGCCAGCGGGCCTGAGCCACGGCAGCCCTCCCCATCCCGCTTCGCTGCATTCCGAGTAAGAAGGTTACAGCAGGTTCCCCCGCCAGCACACCCGTGCCACTCTGACCCTCCCTACCCCACTCTACTTGGAGCACAGCAGTTGCGGTGGGTCTGCTCTGAGCAGCGTGTAGCCCCCCCGTCCCACTTCCCTGGGAGTACAGTGGCTGCAGCTCGCACCAAACAGGGCCTGTCCTGCCCCGTCCTGGTCCACTGGGAGTGCAGCTGCTGTGGCAGATCTTCTCCGAGCGGTGCCTGCCACACTCCGCTTGTTATGAAAGATTTACACACTCTCAGGTTAAACATGGTGTCTGAGACTTTCTCGAGTGACTTTCCGAGTCATACTCATCTACCCTGAGTATGGAGGGACCAGGTTTACCCACCTGGAGAGACACCGGGACAGCGGCGTGGGCAATTCCCACACGCCAGTGTTCCTGGCTGAGTGGAAAAGGGGTTTTTAATGGTGTGGGGTGAATGCAGGTACCAAGAAGAACCAACAAAAGCACCTACATAGAGCAGAGCAGTGCCAAAACAGCACCGGAGTGCCGGGGGACGGTGTGAGGGTGCGGGGCAAATTTTCATATTAATGAGCTCCCAATCAACGTGGAAGGAGGGCTTCCCATATAGGGAGTAAGACCCGCGGTACCGTGGTATAGGAGACCTGACTCTATGTACTGTACATATTTAGCATGTGAGCAAAACAGCTCTGTTTCATGTTCCTGAAAACTCCTAGCATTAAAATCTCTTCTTTGCCTACTATTGGCCTGTCTTTCTCTCCTTTTACTTTGGTTTCTTCTCCCTTTAAATCTCTAATTATTTCCCCCTCTTTTTCACTGTACTCTCCCAGTAAAAAGGTTATGCAATTTCGCTATTTGAGATAATGTTAATTGACAAGTCATATATTTTCAACCCAAAAAGAAGGACCTAGTTATCACAATAAGTTTACTTACAGTCTTTTCCCTCAACCAATACTGGTCACTTATATCCACAAAACTTGAAGAAATTTAACAATTTTGAGGTTTCCTTGCAAGACCCTGACACATCACTGTCAAATTCTAGGACAAGAATTTTTTCCTTAAGGTATTGTTCTGGATAGGAGTTATTCATGAATGAATGAAAAAAGCCCTAAAATTAATTATTTGTCTTTTAAAAGGTATTATTTTATCCCTATAAGATAGTATTTTAATAACTTACTATTGAATAATGCATACTAATTAATTAACAAGGAAGATTGTAAGCGATAGAAAAGTTTTGGAGATAGTTAAAACATTATAACAAGGAAAAGGAAATGCTTAATTACTGAAAGGACACCTGTCATCAAAATGATTTTCACTGGTTAATGAAATATGATGTTTTATAAGCCAGCTAGAACTTTAATGTACAAAACTGTATTATGCTGGGAAACATAAGATAATCCATCTCATCTATTACCTTAGGAAATACATTACAACGTAATAGAGATCCCATAAATCTTTCATGGAAATAATGCATGTGTTATAGTGCATTATGAACTAGACAGATTATACTAATGTCAGAAATGCAGCTCATTAACTGCATTATACAACAGGTAAGCAGTCACCTGGCTGTACAACCTTCGTATTCCTATTATCCTCAGAATAAAATGAAGGAAAATCTATCACAGTCATTTATCATACAGTCCAGTGACCAATATTTTTTCTTATTTTCTATTATTGAGATGAGCGCCCTTGTACTATATATTTTGTGCAGTTCTGATAGTTTTGCAGATCCTGGATATAAACTCTGCCTAGAAAGTCTGTTGCATATCCTTTGAACGTGACACATCATAATGAGTCCCACAGCCGCCTTTCAAACAATAAAAATAAAATTCCCTGTAAACTCAATGCCTTGGCAAAGAATGAGGACAAAATATAAGAATATAAAATGATACCATAAGTGTTTATTATATGTATTCACAAATACCATGACTAATTTCTTTTTATGCAGAAAGTATATTAAAAACATTACGTTTGGATTTATAGAACAGATAATTACATATATTCAAGAAAAATAACAGCATATTATCTTTAGTCTTGGGTAATAATCTGTTATTTATATCTAATAATTACTTAAGGCACTCACAGACCCAATAATACATTCTGTCTTTCCTAGGTATAAATAATGTTCAGATCCTCAAATACACATAAGTTCCTATTATACTCTTTAAAGATATATGCTCATAATTTAGAAAACATTGACACTGCTGAAGTCATTACTCAGTTTCTATCTAGGTCTATAGGAATTTAAGTCCTCTCAAAACTACATACATTCTATGATGCCATCCTCCAGTCATCAAACTGATGAAGGAATTAGCTCATGCAAAATATAAATTTTAAAAAATAGTCTTGTTACTGGTGTGTCGTGGGTTAACCCTGGCTGGATGCCAGAGATTCACCCACAACCTCTCCTAGAGGAAAAAAATAGAAAAATAAAACTGGTTACAGGCAAAAAAGCAAGGCAAACTACAAGTGAATAATATAAAGGATTTATTTATTAACTAACAGGATCAGAACTTATGTGAGAGGCATCATTTAAAAGGCAACATTTTCCCCCCACCCCTCCTTCTCTTACAATAGGCCTCATATTCCTTTTTTCAACCAGGAGACAAAGGGGGAACAGGGGTAGGGATAAGCCAGGCAAGTTGGTATTTCTAACCAGATTTAGGGTAGGAACCATCTCTCTGCCGTTCCATAAAGTTCTTTCTCTCACGAGAGGAAAGGTCTTTCATAACCCTTTCCCAAGTGAGATTTTGACTCGAGGACGACAGTTCTTCCATCTTCTGTTGTCCGAGAGTCACAGACAGGATGCAGTGTTTTAAGTGCTACTCTACTGCTTCATTATCCCAAAGTACATAGTTCAGATCCTACCACAATGCAGTTCTGTCACAAAACATCTGTCCAAAGGATCTCTGCCGAGCTCTCAGCTCCAGGCTTGTGTTTCTGGGCTCTGGAAAAACATCTGCAGCTATTACAGCATGGTCCTCCATCTTCAATTGTGGCCTCAGATGGATTCTGCATCACTGATCCTTTCCACAAACAGCAGCGGGATGCCTGAAAGAACATTCCTACCCCTTCTCTAGCAGACCTGGGGGGCCTTCAGATCTTTCAGCCTTTCCACACAAGCTCCGTTCCGGCACACTACATTTTGCTACTAAGTTTTTTTTTTCTTCTCTCCCAAATATGTTTATTCACAGAGACGTCTCTATCTCCTTCTCCTCATGACCTTGGGAGCAAAGGGGCCCAGGCAGAAACTATTAATGCCCTCGCTGCCAGAAGGAAAAAAAACCACCAAAAATGATGCCACTGATGATAATCATAGAATCATGGGACTGCTTGAGTTGGAAGCGACTTTAAAGATCATGCAGTTCCAACCTACTGCCATGGTCACAGACACCTTCCAATAGACCAGGCTGCTCAAAGCCACATCCCATCTGACCTCGAACATTTCCAGGGATGGGGTATGCACAGTTCTTGCTAGGCAACCTGTTCCAGTGCCTCACCACCCTCATAGTAAAGAATTTTGCCCAAATATCTAGTGTAAACCTACTCTCTTTCAGTTTAAAGGCATTCTCCTTTCTTCTGTCACTACATGACCTAATAAAAAGTCTTCTTTTTTTCTTTTTGGGATCCTTTCAGGTACTACAAGCTCATCCTGAAGACTTCTCTTCTCCAGGCTGAGCAATCCTAGTTCTCTCAGTCTTTTCTCATAGGAGAGGTGCTCCATCCCTCTAATTGTCTTGAGGACACTCCTCTGGATTCACTCTCACAGGTCGCAGTACCACAGTATTGATAAGGTAGGGAAAGACCTTGAAGATCATCTAGTCCAACCGAAATGTCCTTCATTTGATGATAAGGTCAATGTCTGCCTCCAAACCTATGGAATAGAGAGAGAGAAACCAGAGGTGCAGAATCCACCTGAGGCCACGCTGAAGATGACATCAATCTGTCCTGCTTTGTCTCCTGGTGAAAAAAGGGAATATGAGATTTCACTTGGGAAAGGGTCATGAAAGACTTCCTCTCGTGAGAGAGAGAGAGGACTTTATGGAAAGGCAGAGAGATGGTTTCCTACCCTAAAACTGGTCAGAAATACCAACTTGCCCGGTTTTTCCCCTACCCCTGTTCCCTCTTTGTCTCCTTAATTGTCACATAAACTCTGATCTTGTTAGCTAATAAATAAATCCTTTATATTCCTCACTTGTAGCTTGCCTTGTTTTGCCTGTGATAAACCTTTTTCCCAGTTTTTTTCTCTGGGAGAGGTTGTGGGTGAATCTCTGGCATCCAGACAGGGTCAAACCACAACACTGTCCCAGGCAAAAAAGGAATGTAGATTTGTGAGGCAGAGACCCTTATTAGAGCACATTAAGATTGTGCTCAGTTACAGTATGAAATGTAAAATTGAGGAAGTAGCAAAGTGAAACCTCTTGCCTGTCAGATAGAATTGTGCTGTGTCTTCATGTTGAATTCATCCTTGCATGTGACTAGTGATGCGTGTCGCATTGCATGTTCAGTGACAAACTCAGTCAATGCTTTAATGCACAAATCTAAAATTCATTTATACCATTTGAACGAGGCTATATATGGAACACAGGGAGCAGCAAGGTCTGTTTCTGTTAAATTGTGTAAATCCAGGTTAAATTTTCTGGAACTATGAAGCTGGATACATGACTGCCCAGTTTGCTTAATAGGGGATAAGTATTTCTGTAGATAGGTGAAATATAAAATGAAACAGGGATGAAAACAAGAAGAAAAGATTTCTCCATTTCACAGTACAGCTCTGCAAGTAAAGTATGTTCCTTGCTGAGAATGAAGAGCTCAGTAACAAGTATTTTCAAGTTGTAAGGTGAAAACTTTGGAAGTCACATACTAAAGAATCATTTTATCCTTCAAATAAACATCTAAATTTATTTTCTTCACAGCTTATAGAGAGATTTGCATTCATATATATATTCATAGAAAACTACGTGGAATAGCTGTGAATCACACTTTTCTGGTCACGCTGATCTTTTGAAAGGGAAAATAACACAGTGAAGCTCAGCCACTCTGGTGTTTCTTTACATTACATTCACAGAATTCACACTGTAGATCGATATATTCTGCTTTTTAGTAGAGACATATGGGAAGATAAAGAAATGCTAGCAAAATTTTGAATAATATGAAAATAATTGATGACTCTGTAAAAATGGTAAGCTAAAAGGAGCATACACTTATTTTTATTGTGCAAACATTTCACACATTCAATTTGAATACAATAAAAAGGGGATTTTAAAAATAGATTTCTAAGGTAGATTGCAAGAAAGCTAAGATGAGCTCTCTAAGCCTCTCTCAGTCGTCTATTACAGGTCTTGTCTTACTGGGGAGGTCTCAAAAGATTGGAAGTTGGCCAATGTGATACCTATCCACAAGAAAGGTAGGAAAGAGGACCCAGGAAATTATAGACCTGTCAGCCTGACCTTGATGCCAGGCAAAATTATGGAGCAAATCATCCAAA
>WEKX01027958.1:39891-57071 GCA_013390025.1 Pitta sordida
AGTGATAGAACGAGAGGACCCAGTCTTAAACTGCGTCATGGGAGATTTAGACTGGACATTAGAAGGAACTTTTTCACAGAGAGGGTGATCTCTCACTGGAATGGGCTGCCTAAGGAGGTGGTGGAGTCACCATCCCTAGAGGTGTTTAAGAAAAGTTTGGATGATGTATTTGGTAACATGACCTAGATATTAGGGTAGCGTGTTATAGGTAGGATAGGTGTTGGTAGCAGGATAACAACAGATTAGGTAATAGGTTAGGTTAGGTAACAGGTGATAGATTGGACTTGATGATCCCTATGGTCTTTTCCAACTTTACTAATTCTGTGATTCTGTGATTCTGTGAGAGGATTATAATATATATTCTCAATCAGTTAATATATAAGTCCTTGTATTTCATATAGTGGAAATGTGATTTAGAATCACACTGAACGTTTTCAGGTGTTATAGAGTAATGTTGCACCTACTGTAGGTGTGAATAGAGAATCATTACTATGATTTACAGTATTACTGGATGTGTTATTATCACACACTAACACTTTGTTCAGTGACTGTATAGAGTTTTCATTAATGTTAATGTGGAAAATTGACACTTAATATTTTGTAATTAGTGATTGGGCAGTTACAGTCTTGTGTAATATGTTTCTGTGAATGTGTTTATCCATGATAAATAGAAGCATGACTTTGGAGAATTATTTTCTATTTGATGATATGATAAGCCTTGAACTTGAATACTGCAATACTGACTGAATATTAAAGAAAACATGAACTCTTTATTTTTCTCTCTGGAAAACTTCAATATTCTCTTTCTTTTATTTATATTTTTTAAAGTATATCTCTGTTTCTTAAAGCAGTATTTGTAGTACAGGTTTCTAAAGGTAACCTTTCCTCTAGTATCATGTGTTTTAGAGCACTCATTAAACTGGATAGTCCGTGTCTATAAATCTTACTTCTCATTCTTTGTGTAAGCTGGAACTGAAATCGACAGTAGTAAAACCTATGTTAGCACAATTATTTTTGTGTAAGTAAAATACTGGTTCTAACCTCATTAGTCGACGTTTTTCCCTCTGGAGGAATATCAGATAAGATCACACATCTTAGAGAATTAAATTGAGAAGTGGCATTTTTTTCTTCTTTATTAAACACTCTCTAAAGACAAAAACCTCCACAGTTTTATTGGTAAAGCTAGTTACAGAATTTGATTACATTTCCTTTGTTCTTCAAAGAAAATTATTTAAAAGTGAAAAAAATCTAAAATAAAAATTCTTCATATCCTTTGTTTTGCTAAATTTACATAGAAATACAAATGATAATCTACATAGGTCATTATAAGAATGTATTGTTTTTCGTGCATTAAAATATATATTTTGTATATAATCATTATTCTTTTTGCCTTCTTTATACAGTGTTCTGAGAGAGAACTAATAGTGAAGTTTAATAGACAGTGCTGGAGGAAAGACTGAAGACCTAAAAGGACAATAAATTTTGATTTAATGATAAGTATTGATAGGGTTGGAAAAGACTTTGAAGATCATCTAGTCCAACCTATAAACCAACTAAACCTAACATCTAACATCTAGATCATACCATTCAGCACCTCATCCAGCCTACCCTTAAACACCTCCAAGGACAGTGATTCAACCACCTCTGTGGGCAACCTGTTCCAAAACTGGATCACTCTTTCAGTGAAAAACTTTTTCCTAATATCATGTCTAAACCTCCCGTGCTGCAGCTTAAGACTAGGACCTCTCATCCTGTCTCCAGCGACCAGGGAGAAAAGACCGACCCCTGCCTGACTACAACCTCATTTTAGATAGTTATAGACAGCGATAAGGTCACCCCTGAGCCTCCTCTTTTCTAGGCTACACAGAGCCAGCTCCTTCAGCCTCTCCTCATAGCGCTTATCTTCCAGCCCTGGAAGTGTATCCGTACTATCAGTAGGTGTTTGTTCTAGTTTGGGTTTTTCCTCTGGCAGCGAGGGGGGTTAACAGCTCCTGCTTGGGCCTCGGTTGCTGCCATTGAGATCAAGGTTGAGCAGATAGAGATAGAGACATCTCGGTGAATAACATATTTGAGAAAGAAAAAAAAAGCGGTAACAGAAAAGTAGATGGCCGGACCGGAGCCTGTGAGAAGCTGAGAGCTATGAAAGCACGGGGGCCAGGCCAGCCGAAGAAGAAGAAGAAAGGGTTCCAGGCATCTTGTGACTGCTTGTAGAATGGACCGTAGTGAAGCAGACCGTCTGCCTCCAAATCTATGGAGCAGAGAGAGAGAAGCCAGAGGTGCAGAATCCACCTGAGGCCACGCTGAAGATGGAGGATCATGCTGAGAAAGCTACAGATGCATGGGCAGGGAGGGGGCCACTCATCTTGGTGCATTTGCATTCTCTGAAAAAAACCCCAACCAAACAAAACACCTCCCCCACAAACAAAACTATATGCTGGGGATGGAGTGTTTAGAGAGTGAGGAGGTGGAAAGGGACTTGGGGGTATTAGTGGATAGCAAACTTAACATGAGCCAGCAATGTGCCCAGGTGGCCAGGAGGGACAATGGCATCCTGGCCTGCATCAAGAATGGTGTGGCTAGCAGGGCAAGGGAAATTATCCTTCCCTTGTACTTGGCACTGGTTAGACCGCACCTCGAGTATTGTATCCAGTTTTGGGCCTCTCAATTTAAGAAGGTTATCGAGGTTCTGGAATGCGTTCAGAGAAGGGTAACTAGGATGATAAAGGGGCTGGAAGATAAGCCCTATGAGGAGCAGCTTAGGGAGATGGGTCTGCATAACCTGGAAAAGAGGAGGCTCAGGGGTGACCTTATCGGAGTCTATAAATACCTAAAGGTAGTTGTAGACAGACAGGAGTCAATCTTTTCTCTCCGGCTGTTTGAGGTAGAATGAGAGGTCATAGCCTTAAGCTCCAGCAAGGAAGGTTTAGACTTGACATTAGGAAAAAGTTTTTCGCTGAAAGAGTGATCTGACAATGGAATGGGTTGCCCACAGAGGTTTTAGAATTTCTGTCCTGGAGGTGTTTAAGGGTAGACTGGATGAGGTGCTGAGGGCCATAATATGAATGTTAAAGATGTTAGGAATTAGTTGGATTATAGGTTGTACTAGATGGTCTTCAAGGTCTTTTCTAACCTTATCAGTACTATGATATGATACTAAGATACTATGAAACAGCAATGACTGTGTTACCCTGCTCTGGACCAGCAAGTATCTCACAGTCCACTTGCATAACAGCCCTCTGCTGAGTGCTGGGTGCATCGCAGCCCAGTTAAAAATGGCAATTGTGTTAGCCCACTCTGGACTGATGGGTGCATCCCAGACCATGTGACTGTGGCTTCTGTGTAGTGTAAGGGTACCTGTGGAGTGTAAGGGTACCAATGCCGCTGCTGTGCCCAGCACTGCTGCCATTCCCCAACCCTCCCACTGCAGGGTCTCTTTCCAGAGTGGCACAGGATGGAGACCCGTGGCCATAGGCAAGCCAATTGTTTTTCAGACCACCCCGCTGAGCTGCACTGGGTTTGTCAGAGCAGTGTGGCACCTCCGCCATATTTGAACACATTTGAATTGAGTTTAAAGATACACACATCAACAACCCCAGCATAAGCTCCAGTGTAGATACAGCAGAGAATGAGCAGTGGCAGGAGGCTCTGCCTCGCTCAGTTCTGTCGGGAGGGCCAGCTCCCACAGGGAGTCTGGGCTTGGAGAAGCAGCGCTGCAACAAAAGCCAGGACTCTCTGGCTATGAAAGGTCAAAAGGCATTTGCTTCAGTCTCCTCAGGTGGAACAAGTGTGCGGCGGTCCCAGGAACACCCTCCAGCACTCTGGAGCTGAGGGGAGTGGGGCAATAGACATGGGTTAATTGCATATTCATGAGTTTGCTATCATCGCTGTTGCACGCAGGCTTTGCGGAAAGTTCCCAGACCTGAAGACCTGCGAAACTCAGGAGATCACTGTAGTATAAGAATTAATTATATTACTATATTTAGTATTAGCCAGGATAAACCTTTGCTTTTATTGAAAGAAGACATGCATATCTGATGTAATTACCTCTAAATTTTATTTTACTAGTTTGGGTTTTTTTTAAAATAAAATTATACATAGCACCTTTGAGTATGAACCGTGATAATACCTGTAATACTGGGGTGGGTAGGTCAAAACCTCTCCAAATTACATGGAAATGACAGAAACTAAATGCAATTTATCATACAGAAAACATAATGAAAAAATACTTTATTTCAGGAAAACTAGTCAGAGCAAAGACATGACTGTATTTTTTGGCATATCAACAAATGGAAATGAAAACATGTTTTTAAAAATTATTAAATCCTCAAATATTAATTTATTTTAAGCTGGCATTTCCTATTACAATAAATGGTGTAATCCTATTTTATTCAAATGGAAAAATGGCATTGAAAAGCTCCCATGAGTAATTGTCAAAGTACTGTTATGCTTTGAGTCTGTCTGTTCAAAATTACCATTGCTTTCTGTTTCTCTACATTCTGGAAATTGAAAATATTCAAATAAATCAAGAAACAAAAATTTAATTCCTCCTAGTTTTTTTTCTTCAAGTGCCTAGATTCCAGTTATTTTATTTTTTTTTTCATTCTTATCTACCAGGAGGTGGAGATATAGCATTTGAATCTTCCGTCACCTCTATGGGAAGAGACAAGAAAAAACCATCAGAAAGGTAAAACATAAGTAGTACATAAACCACACTGAACTTAGTAAATGAATTCAAAAAGGAAGTTTGGCAAGTCATTATTTCTTGATATTTCCCTCATTAAACATACTTGCTACATCCAATAGCTATTCTATAAGGAAATATTAGAAAACAAAAGGTATTAAAAGCGTCTTTTTAACAAATTATTTTTATTGAATATGCTATTATGTGTACACAACTTGAGAATGTATTGCAGTTGCTCCCAGTTAGTTTTTAAATTTAGCCGTTGTTATAAGCTAAAAAGTCTGAAGAGTTCAAAGATGTATGAACAGAGTAGAAGTATTAATGTATGTTTTGCAATATCTGGTGTTAAAAATTTCTTATTTATGCAATATTAGTGTTCAGACTTAAAGACCTAAAATATGAGGTGCTAGAAACCCATATTGCAGTAGCCCCCCGTTACTCACGGGCTGTTGGGTCTGGCCCTCTTCACATAAGTCCTGGAATCCACAAGGATAGCGAATCCACAAAGTATTTAAGTATGCCATGCCCGTAGCCATGCCCCGTCCCCTAATAACTTCTGGAGGATGGTCCTCAGAGTGCGGCTCCCTCTGTAATGCCTCATTAAAATGGAGGAAAAGCCTTTTGCCACATTCCAGCTCCAACTGCTTTTCTAAGCACAAAAACCAGCTGGGCGCTGGGAGGCCAGTGCCCAGTCCTCCATGGATCCAACTGTGTGCAGAGGATCCTGCCACTCTCCTTTTCCTGTCGCGTCTGTTCTGGGTTTTATCGGGATTTTTATTGGGGTTTCTGGTTGTTGGTGTGTGTCTCTTGTGTTCAAACATGGCAGAGGCAACACACCTCTCCAAAGCAGGACTCTGGTGGAGGCTTGGGGAATGAGTTCAGTGCTGGCCAGAGCAGCTCCGTGGCTACCCTGGTGCTGTGCGATGGGAACAACAGCTGAACAGGGTGGGACAGTCCCTGCTGTCAAAGAGGTTGCTTTGTTTGGCTTTCTTTTTCCGGGAATGTAACAGCCCCAAGCAAAGCTTTTCTGACAAGAGTGGGTGCGAGCAGGCAGCTCTGATCCGGCCGCCCTATCCCTGGTGGGTAGAAGCCGATGTCCGCCTCCCGCCTCCTGCTGGGGCTCTCTGCAGGAGCATGGGCCAGCGGCATTTGCACAGGGTGAAATAGCTAGTGGCTCTGTGATCGGCTCTTGCAGTGGCTCCTGAGATGCGTAGGGCAGGGGCAGACAGGAGCTGGCGCAGCACCAGAGGACAGATGCGTCCTATGCCAAGAGCGCCTGCAGCCCCGCTTGTCCCTGCACTTCCTGCCCAGTCCGCAATGCTCCCCTTCCCTCTCCTGCTCTCCCTCTACACCTCCTCTGCCCCACACATCCTACAAGGGAACTTTTTATTTTGGGCAGTGAGGGGGGTTCCGGTGCCAGCACAGGTCTGCGCTGACACTCCTGACTCTGATGTCAGGAGTCTGCGCTGCTGGCATCAGGACACACCTGTAAGAGTTGGTAAGAATACTGTCTCAACCTTGTCATCAGAGACTTGGACAGCACACCCCTAAAAACTGAGTCTAAGGTCTTGGCAAAGTTTGGTCTGTCAGTGATGCTCTGGGGCTAAGACTGGACTATGAGAACCAGGGTGTCGGTAACACCGAGAAGAGACTGTGTGGAACAAGATATGCCATCTCTCCTGCGTTATCCAGGGGAAGAGACAAGCTACGCTGTGACCTTCTTTCCTGGCTTCCAGAGACTCTGTCCTTCCAGAGACAGGACAAGATATGCATACAGCCCTGTCATTGCAACACGAAAACACACTTCCTGGCAAAAGGCCACTCAAAACTGACCTTGCCTTGGACACTGTCTTGGACACTTCCTCAGCTTACGTGGTAGAGAAAGACAGACTGGAACAAAAGAGGAGGGGCAAGGGGTCACATCTAGTATAAAGATGGCCTCTTAGCAACTGTTCTTCAGAAGCTTCTCCCACCGCAGGATCAACGACAGATCTATAGGGGACACCCTTGAGGACTGACTCATCTGGGGTAACTATTGAACTCTTTTTCTCTCCCTTTCTCTTTGCCTGTCCTATCTCACTTTCTTCTATCACAATTCCTCCTTAACAGGATAATAAAGATTCACTGTTTGACCAAAGCTAACCCCTGTTTGGGATTCCTTTTACACTTTGAGATCCAGGAAATGAACCATCACGCCTCCAGCCTAGTTGGGTGGATCGTGTTACACTGGTGCAGCCCGTGTTACACTGGTGTAGAGTCAGTGGCTCTGCTCCCGGCTGCCTGGGGTTTAAATCTTCTGTCCACTGCCACCCCGAGGGCGTCATTGGTGGTGGCAACTGTCCCCCGCCATCCCTCAGCGCACAGCCGCGCTATGCTGCGTTGCCTGGAAGTGCTGGCACGGCCCTGATGCCTTTGTACCAGCCATGCAGCAGCACTCCTGGCTTCACAGAGATGGGACTGGCTCCCCTTTCTCCTAAATGGTGAGAATGAAGCATGTACAGCAACTCTGGAGGGTGGTGACGGCAGGGGGTCCAGTTATATATTCACAAAGTTGTTATATATGCACGAGCTGACGGGTTCGCAGTATGTTCTGCACATGCACCGAGGTTGCATAATCCGCTGAAAAATCGCCCACAACTATTCGGATCCAGCAAATTACGGATCACAAATATGCGGAGGGTCACTGCATTAAAAAAAAAAAAAAAGGAAAAGTCAGATTATTTTTCATTTCCTGAATACTTTCAGATCTTATCTTTTGTGACAAACTTTATATAAACTTATTTTTAATTTTCTTTAATTTTGCTAATTTTAAGTTCATAGGCATCCCATTGTCCTTGAAAAGATTATGGTTATTACTGCATTTATGTCACGTGATATTAAGTTACTTTACTTTTGAAAGAGATATATAAATTATTAAGTTCATATTGGCATGTTCCAGATTAGATTTTAATTTAATTATTTAATTGCAAACATGAAAAAAAATCCTGTGTCCCTCAAAAGGATTAATAGTTTTTATTTAAAGAGTTAAATCACTGCTAACAGTTAGAAATGGTTGCTCAGACAAAATTCTGTGGAAAATTTGTCCATAGAAAACCTTTCTTCACTTTCAAATCCATCCAAATATCAATGTATTTATATTAATTTTTCTTTAAAAGTATAATTTTTCTTCATATCAATATATAATAAACATTTCAAATAAGAACAAAAGGATTTCTTTTGTGGTCGCATCCTTTTTGAGAAAAGGATAGAATTTTTAAATATTCTACTATTTACTACTGCACTTTAATTTACAATACACGTTTTCATGAGAGAGTAGTTAAAACACTCTCAGTCAATTGCAGTGCCTGGAGATATTAGTATACAATACCCTCAAGAACATACTCACTTTGTGCTAATGAAAAACATATTCTGTGAGTGAATATTAGGTAGGCTGGCTTACTTATATAGCCAGAAGACAAAGCTTCTGATTATAAATGCATACAAATCAGTTAAAGTCCTCCAAAACTGCTGCCAGGAACATACAAGACAAGTGAAAACTGCATACAATTTCTGCAGAGGTCATGCAAATCTGACAGGGCAGAACTAGCCCAAAGAAAGGCAGAGAAGTATAATAAATGCTTTTTTAACTCTCTACTGGATGTCAGATCTTTCAGAGTCTCTTAAAAAAACAACAGTTTTGGTTATTTTTTCTGTTTATGGGCATTTCTTTATTCAGAGTTAATCTTTTTTTCTAACAGGACCAAGTGAAAAAGGCAAGCATCTCACTCTTTTGACTACCAAAAACTGTATTTCTTAAACATTATAGGAATTAGTGAATTTGTCAGTCATAGGATAATGAAGAGTGGTAAAAATCAAGGGAGCATTGAAGGAGTGAAATAAGGCATAATTTCCTCAACAAACTGTTGGATTGTATTTCTATAGAAAGTTACAAAACTAAAGGCAAAAAATAAAATGCATATCCCCCTCAAAATCACTATTTATATGTTCTACTAGGAGAAGAGTATTTACTTTTTGTATTTGTTAAGATAAGAAATTGGAATTTATTTGACTACATTCATAATAACTGTGACTTCCAGTCTTCTCAAAATCAAGTGGGGAACTAATAATTATTGCAACAAAGCAGTAGGTCTCTAAACTGGAGAGATATGGATTTGAAGGGTAGACCAGTGGGTGGATAAGGAATTGGCTGAATGGATGGAGGCAGAGAGCTGTTCTCAACTGTGCTATGTCCAGGTAGAAGCTGGTAATGGAGCACTGCCAATATAACAGCTATTTAAATATATACCTAGGGAAAATTTGTATCTTCTATAGCACCTCAGTGCTTAGTGGAGTTTTCCGGACATAGGAGAACCAAGTTTCAAGTACAGTTATATCCCCTCGTCTGTGAGGAATAGGTCAGACCACGGGCCTCGCAAAAAGCCAAACTTGCAAAGAAGCGCAAGTCACTAATATGCATGCAGACCACGCCCACAGCGCTCCGGAGCGCTGTGGACAATTTTCCGCTCTATCCCATGGTCTCTCTCGGCATAGTGGAGCAAACGGAACCATTTCTGAGCGGCTGCTGAGACTGTGTGTGCTCACAGCCCAAACCCCATGCCACTGCTCCCATTTTCTTAGGGCTTGAAAGGAAAATCTTCCCTCAGCCAAATATGTGGAATGATAGAAAAGTGATAAAAATAGGCCTGATTTGTGGGTTTGTGTTACAATCCATACCTAAGGTTAGTTCTCATAAGCAAACTCAAAGTAGCCGTTTCTGTTAAGGACAACAAGAAATATTTCTATAACTACATCAACAGTAAAAAGAGTGGCTGCAACAACCTTCACTCCTTATTGGATGCAGAGGGGAATATAGTAANGGAGTTTCTTTCCCTTTAACATCCACCGGTCCCGGTAGCGGCAGCACTACCTGGGCTTTGACTGGGCTTCGAGTAACAAGGAATGGCATGTCTTGTGGCAGTGCTGTACTGGGTCTCAGCAGAGTACACAGGAGACACACAGGACCAGGTCAGGGACCGGGGCAAGGTGCCGCATGGCTCCAAACACCATTGTGAGCTGGAGAAACCATGCCCTCCCTGTGCCGCGTGCCCTCCCCACACAGAGCACTGGCACCACCCCTCGGCAAAGCAGAGGCACTGCACATGTGTCGGCCGGGTAAATTTGCAAATGGTTGAATCAAAACTGTGAGAAATTGTCCTTGCAAATGGGCAGGATCATAATGCAGAGGTAGCAATGCAGTGGGGATTCACTGTATTACCACTCTTATTTGAGAGGTTCATTAGTATCAGGTTAACTACAATCTGGATAGGTAAAAACAGCAGATGCATGTGCCATTTTTTTTGACAAGTGAATTCAAAATGCAGTACAGCATGATCTGTAGATGGGAAGTTTATCATACTTCTCTGAAGAGTTTTGTATCTCTGTGAGCTAAAATCTTCTAATTAAAGTATATGCCTGCTTCTCAGTTTTCCAGTTATACAAGAGTTAATGGGATTAGAGCATATTTTCTCAGTGTTTTTCAGTTGTGAAATCCTGGAAGTTTTATATACCAAAGCTTTAATAAGGCAGCTTGAAGATTGGTCAGATGTTAGGAAAAGTTATATTAGTTTGGACCCCTTACAAAACCAATATTTTGTCAGAGGCAACAATTAAAGGGAAAGAAACAAATGACGGTGTTTAACAGCTCCTGTTTCCAAAGAGCAAAGTGCTCTACAGAGGAATGAGAATCTGTCTTTGAGTTCCTATCTCATTTAACTGATTGTAGCAGGACCATAAGGCCCATTAATGTCAGTTTAGATATCTTTTTAGATCCCAAATATTAACAAAAATTCATAAGCTTTCATCTGAATAATAAAATTGCTGTATATTTTGCTAGTATTTACCATGTGACATGTGGGAAAACATTTAACAAATGAAAGCAAATGGGTAGAAGAAAAATGCCTGTACTTGCACCAAATCAACCCCATATATAAGTGAAACTCAGAATAAAAATAACGTAGTCAAGAAAAAGTCGGGATTAAGGACTTATGTATGCACATGTTTAAATATAATGAGCTTGGTAAACTATTAATGGGCATAAAATTAAAGTATGTTTAATATTGCTTTGCATGTATTATTCTATTATAAGCAAATATTTCACTTGTGTAATACAAATAACTATGTTTAAAAGCCAACTGAGATATTATGGAATAAGAAAAGTTTAAAATTACACCATAGAATTGACTAAAATATTTAGAAAAGTGACTAAAATATTTAAAAAGTGACAAAACTCTAAGTTCTATTGATACTGGGTTTTTCACTGTTCCTCTTTTTTCTAGATATTTACAATCACAATGTAATTTCAAAACATAACAGTTCTGGTCTTCATCTACTGTAGATTGATAATGTCCCTTCAATTTATTACTCCTGTAATGTCAAGATATATCAGCTCTTAGATCTTTGTTTTTTGAATTTCTATAGGAAGTGAAAGGCATTGGTGATTAAGTCTTAGCAAGTCAAAAAACTTGATTGTTTATGTATCTGGTTTAAGTATAGCACTATGAATATCTTTCATCAAAGATAGCTGCACTGTAAGAACTGTATAAATAAACTGTGTAAATAACTTAGAAAATTAAGAAATATCAGTGACAACTAAAATACTATGGATTAATGCAAATAGATATAGAAATAAAATAACATATTGTAAAGGATTCCTTAATGCTTGATTATCTTTGTAATGTAGAAGTGCAAAAGTATGCAGTCCCAATATTTGACCAGATTCCAATGTTTCCGTTTAAAATTCAGAATAATCACAGTTCAGATTTCTGTCTATAGTGTCCCCTAAAGGGTTTGCAAGGCTGTCAAAGTAAGAAGTCCATCTTTCTGACATCTCACACCATCACACACTCCCAGACATGCACTCACACGCTGAGATACCTACAAAGACCCACACTGACCTGTGAGCATGCACTCGCCAAGCTGTTGTGCCATAGATAATTAGCCTTCCAAGAGAAAGGGCTGCTAATATCAGTAATGTCGATAGCTGTCCCACTAGACACCTCAATTCTCTTTCTGTCTGGGAGTCAAATGAAACTAGAATAAAAATGTCTTTTTAAAATAAAAAATAGGTAATGACTTCAAAAGACATTAGCTTTTACTTTGGTGCGAACAGAAGTAAAGAGATCTGAATTAGCCATCTCTAATGGCTAAGTTTTATGTTCGCTGCATATCCCTAGAAGATTTTTTCTAGTCCTCAGTTACTCAATCTTACTTTTATCATTCCCTAAGATTTCAAATCTCAAATTTGCATTTTGTTTGCATGACAGTTAACCATTGAATTTTCAGCTTTTCTAAAGATAGAGGGTCATAAACTCTTTCAGAATGAAGAAATGAGAGAAACAGCTTAGGTCTTTCTTTTCCAGGAAAAGGAGATGGTGAGATTTTTTTGTGTGTGTTGTTTGGGGGTGGGGTTTTGTGTTTGTCTGTTTTATTTCAGAGAATCAGAGTTTTAAAAGTAAATAAATTCATTCTTACTAGAGGAAACTATGTAATGCATAGACTGATTAAACAAAAAATACAGTATGCAATTGGATGAACTAATCTTCCTCTGAGTTTCAGTAAACATTTTCCAAGTTCTCCTGTTATTTTTCCTGACTTTCAGAAGTCAGCGTTCTGCTACTTTATTAGAGAGAAATCTGGTTTTAATTAAAAGAAGCCATTGTTTGTGCTCACATGTTAAATTCTTTATGAAGTTTAGAGAAAAATAAACCTGTTCATGAAAAATTTTGTTTCTCTTCATTATTTTTCTTACAGTTAAAATTTCATATTGCTTGTTAAGGTAATATTCATTGTCATCTCCAGTGCAAGAATGAGATTTCCTATATCTACACAAATTTGTGTTATGGATGCCATAGTTCCATATTGTTGTACCTTTGATTAGTTTCCTACCTCAGTTTTAAGGCACTAACAGAAAGGACTCTTGTTATGTGAGCTTAATTTACATGTATTGATCACATTACTATTGAAAAAAATATATACACAGTCTTAGAAGGGAATTAATTCACTTTTATGAACTGCCCAATGCAATTGTTCTGATGCAAAATTTCCAGTAGAATAAGAACTTCTGAGAGATAAGCGTTTCATAAGAAATATAAGGAATTTTGTTAAGATGAAGAATATTTTTGAGCAAAGTCAGAACTTTTACATAACATACTATGAACATTCAGACAGTGGAGGCATAACAAGTTCTATCTTGATTTAATATAAACATCACAAAAATAATGTATGTTTTTAATCTGAAAATTATGCAAAAAATGAAATATTTTTATCTCAAATATATTGATCATAAAAGGAAACAAAAACTTACCGTTCCTAGCAATCAAAACCAAGAAACTCCAGAATTATTAATTGAAATCTGTTCATGATAAAAAAGGTATTATTCATTATTAATAAATCCACATATATTATTGCTTGAAATGAATACAACTATGCCTGTTCTAATAAATTATAGCAGCATCATCTATGGTGTTCAATTTCAATGTATTCAAAATTAAAAAAAAATCAATATTCCATTTCTGAATCACTTTTTTTGGTTATTTCTACCATCAAAACAAAAAAAATCCACACAGTTCAAATGAATTATTTATTGTCTAATGCACACAACTGACAGCTTAGGCTAATGAGTTAGTGTAATATTAATATGCTCACAACACCTGATGGAAGACACAGTGAGCCTTTAATGTTCAGGCAATGCTCAATCAAAGGAAGACAAGTCAGGATCTACGAGCGCTCTTTAGGCCAGACACATCTTCAAGGTTGCTGGATTACTGTCTTCTGGTGCCTTGGGCTTGTATTCTTATGGTTTTGCATCCTTTTATGTTACTATTCCTCTTAAATACCTAAGCTGCTAACTATTCTGTTTTCAATAATTCCAGTTCTGTCTCTAATTTTGCAGTTCTTGTATGCCTTTAGCTCACATACTTCATCACACATTTTAATAATAGTTAGAGATACCAAGGAGAAAGGTTTAAAGCTGGTGGGTCCCCGGAAGCTGGGAGCCTTGGGGCCTTTCTGGAATGGCCAGACAGCCAGGACTTGTCCTACCTCCCCAGCCAAAAGCAGGGCAGCCAGGGGGGCACCAAGACAGCCCCAACCTCGGGCATCTGGCACCTCCCTGAGGATAGATGAGTCTGTGGGCCCACAGGTGTGAGTCAGGACTAGGTGTGGTGAAGTGAGCTTTTGGTAACAGCTGAGTCTCTGGCCTGTAGATTAAAGTATTGCTGCAATAATATTGGATTTGTTTAAAACAGAGATGTATTGAGCCAAAGACCCAAATGGTTTTCCTTTTTGTTGTGTCCTAGTCTTGATTACACAACAAAGCATAATAAAGTGACTTTTAAAAAACAGAGGTTGTCCTTGAATGAAAAAGATGGCATTTTTGACAATATGAAAAAAAATTTGAAGATTGAGATGATGAGAATATTCAGTAAGTAAATATGTTTTTCAATATCTTGTGTTCAGTGTTAAGTATAAACACCTGATACATCCCAAAATACAACTTCCTTACAGCTTCAATCTGTATGTTTCACGTTCATTAAAATCCTTTTTCCCCTTTTTTCTCCTGTCCTATATCTTCACTTGGGAACTCTTCTTAGTGATTTTGATTTCCCTCAAACTTTAGTAATATTTATATTCACTACATTGACATTTTCTACCATTTCCCACTTCCAAACTGTGTCACAAAATCACTGAAGATTGAAATTTCCAAACAATTTAAATCAACCAGTTAGAACACCTACTTGTTTTCTTGGGAGAAAAAAATTGTGATTAAAATAAGAAAAGTGCAGAGTAACAACTAAGAAAGTTACTTACAATGCATTCAGAAATAAATACATAAAATAGGATGTTCTGATGAACTACAATAATTGTATCTGCAATATCTAATTTGAAATGTTACGTATGTTAGCAACCAGTGTTAAATTATCCATAACTAATTGGCATTGCAATTGTCTTTAATCTGGAATAGACAATTAAGCATGTTCTGGACTGTTAACTGGATCATATTTTAGGTATTCAGCTAATTAGACATTTCCTAAACTATCTATGTTACATGTGACTAATTTGTGTACTAAAATCATACTTTAACAGGATATTTTAGTTTTTTGTGATCTCTTAATACTAAAGAAAATTCTCCCCAAGCAGTAAAATAGAGATACCACCTCTCTATATAGTAATTTATTTAACTTGTCAGCATATATATAGGAAAAGGACAAATAAAATTAATAACATTCTTTGTGAGTAGTGCCCTTTGTCCTATCACTGTGCGCTCTCTTCAAAAGCCCCTCCCCAGCTTTTTTGTAGGCCTTGTTTAAGTTCTAAAAGTCTGTTAGGAAGTCTGTCCTGAGCCTTTTCTTCTCCAGGCTGTACAGCCCCCCCTCTTTAATCCCATCTTCATAGGAGTGGTGCTCCCAACTTCTGATCACCTCTGGACTCACTCCAGAAGACCCATGTCCTTCTTATGGTCTTATATCCATTTGATTGGTCTGGATCATCTGTCCCACTGTGACATCTCCCAGCTTCTTGTGGATCCCTGACTTACTTGCTGGGTTGAGTGGTACGAGAAACAGACATGACTTGGACACTGGTGGGTTGACCATGCCTAATGCCAGGTGCCCACCAAAGCAACTCTATCATTCCCCCTCCTCAGCCAGATAGGGAGGCTATAAGTAAAGGCTCATGGGTAAAGATAAGGACAGTAACTTATCAGTTACCATTGTGGGCAAAACATATTTGATCTGAGGAAGTTATTTTAATTTATTACCAATCAAGTCACAATAAGATAATGAGAAATAAAATTAAATCTTTAAAACACCTTCCATCCATCTCTACCTTCTTCCTTCTTTACTCCAAATTTTCTCTATGTCTTATCCTGCAGGGAATGGAATTTATGGTCAGCTGTTCCCACATCATCTCTGCTGTTCTTTCCTCCTCAAGGGGAGGATTCCTCCCACATTCCCCTGCTTCAGTGTGGGGTTCTCCATTGCTGTTTACAACTACCTGCGGGGAGGTTGCAGCCAGATGGGTGTAGACCTCTTCTTCCAGGCTGACGACACCAGAACGAGAGGGCACGGCCTCAAGCTATGCCAGGGGAGGTTCAATCTTAACGTTAGGAAACGGTTTTTCACAGAGAGAGTAATTGCATATTGGAATGGTCTGCCCAGGGAGGTGGTGGAGTCGCCATCCCTGGAGGTGTTTAAGAGAAGACTGGACGAGGAGCTTAGTGACATGGTCTAGCTGGGGGGTGTAGGGCTGGATGACCCTGGGCCCCTTCTGACTCGGAGTGGCCTGCTAGACTGTGAGGGATCTAGGTTGGTGTTACGCTCTGGGATGTGCTCTCGGTCTCTGTACGGGTGTTAGGTGGTGAGTTGGACTAGATGATCCTTGTGGGTCCCTTCCAACTCATAATATTCTGTGATTCTGTGATTCTGTGATATCTGTTCCCTTGTGGACCCCCATGGGCTGCAGTGTGTGTCCTTGTTCCACACAGGACATATTTTATTTTTTGCAATAGCTGAGAAGGGCATGGCCAGGACCTTAATGTTATTCATGATCTCATGTCATTGTTGGGAGTAGGGGACGACGGGACTCTTTTTCATTTCCAAGGAGAAGGATGTTCCTTCCAGTTGAGAAAAACATGGTAGGGAGAGGCTATTCCCTATTGTTTGAAGTCACAGGGTCTGCAGTGAACATTCTTGCATGTGGATCACTCTCTCTTTTGAATACTTTTGTTATTAATATCATTGCTGATACTATTGTTTTTCTTATCTCAATACTGTTTCCAGTAATTTTTTTCTTATTTCAACCCATGATTTTGCCTTTTGTACCTCCAATTCTCAAGTCCATCCCTCTGAAGTGGGAAATATGAGGGGAACACAAAACGGAGTGAAAGAGACTGACACATGGTTTTGGAGAATCTTGGTGGGGACACAGAATTGCAGGTTACCACTCCTAAACCATCGTGGTCTTCACCATGAGCTGCAGGGGAATCTCTGATTTGGCTCCTGGGTTACCTCCTCCCCTCCTTCTGCACTGACCTCAGTGTCTGCATAGTTGTTGGTTTCACACATTGTCTTATTGTCCTTGACAGAAACAGCTAGGTTGAGCTCCATCTGAGCTTTTGCCTCTCTGGTTTTTCTCCTGCACCGCTTAACAGCTTCCTTAAACAGACCCTGACTCACCTCCCTTTTTTTCCAAAGGTTGTACATGCTCTTTTTCTCCCCCAGCTCTTTCAGGAGCTCTTTGCTCGTCCAAACCGGCCATCTGCCCCTCCGACTCATTTTTCGGCACATTGGGACCGCCTGCTCCTGTGCCTTCATGAGCTCATTCTTAAAGTATGCCCAGCCCTCCTGGATCCCTCTGCCATCAAGAGCTCTTTCCCATAGTACCCTCTCAATCAAGTTCTTAAACAGCCCAAAGTCAGCCCTCCGGAAGTCGAGCATGGAGGTTTGATTTGTGCCCCTTCTTG
>WEKX01027966.1:3730-17431 GCA_013390025.1 Pitta sordida
AAAAAAAAAGTGATTTTTTTTCTGAAGCACATCAGCATCTTAGTTGCAATTTTAGAAATAGGACTTGCAGGAAACAAACCTTACTCTGCAGAAGAAAGACTTGTTATCTGCTAGCTAATAGAATTTCTTGTCTCAGTTAAATAGCAGAAATAAAATACTGGGCTAAACTGTGGTTCAATATCAAAGCAACAGGAGTGGTTACATGTCCACTCTCTTCATATACTTTTTTATACACAAAACTTAATCTGTTCTAGTGGTCAGATTTGGTTCTTGTAATACTTATGAGAAAGGAGGAATCATACAAGCAAACCTCTGAGAATGTTTGTTTGCAAATACTGTCCTTTTAGAAGCCTCTGCAGTAAGATTGAACAGCTCTCAAGGAAAGAACTTTTNAGGAAACTCTGTGGATGTTCCATCTTGCAGCTTTTCTTAAGTGCTGAGTGAGGATGAAAATGCTTTTGCTACCACCCATTACTGAGCCATAAATATTTCTGAAGATATGGTTTGGAAATTTACTTCTACATTCTAAAGAAATCAATATGTTAAGATATAGCCAGAGAATTTGAATATCGAATGTATAAATTATTTAAAAATAATTTAATTTTAATTTCAAATTTTAATTTTAAAACCACCTTATTCTTTCCTTCCGTCTAAGCTTTTCATTGTGCAGAGACAATATCAGGAATGGATCTTAGTTTGAGATAAGATCTCCTCTCCACTTTTCTCTTTCGATAACATTTAGGCACATTGTCAAGAGTATTGTTTTTAGAATTGCCTTTCTGATGGTGTGCCCAGACAAACAGTTATATGAACTCTAGAGTGATGTAAAAGTTGCCTATATAAGATAGTCTTTATATTGCTTATATTTCTTCAAATATTTTCCTGAAAAAAGATAAACTTGTTTTGAAATGTGGAGAACTTGTGGACAATGTCCTGTATATTAGGTTTACTTGGCTGTTTTTCTTTGATATCTTTTTACAATTTGTCTCAAGGATCACTTTTATATGTATACTTTAAATTCAATATATTGAATTCAATATTTGAATTAAGTTAAATATTAGTGATGGAGAGAGATGATGTTAACCTGAAAACAAAATGAGAGCAACGTTTTCATATCAGATCTCTGCACTGGGCAATAAATGTGTTAGTAATTCTTCCTGAACAATTAAAATTTCTGTGCCCAGTAGTTCCATCTGGACAACAATCTGCCTGATGGTGGCTTTCTATACGTGATGAAAAGAGGGTTTATTCAGTCTTTAGTCTATTCATCACACAGCTTGATCTTGAAGACTCCTTGCCTTAATTGCTTACACTGTGCCACAGCCTCATCAGGAGTGATGCTGCAGTTCCTGTTCCAAGTGCTGTAGTGATAGTAAAGCTCTCCACTGGGATTCAAAAAAAAGAAAAAAGGGAGAAATATTAGTGTCTGAAGGAAAGAGATTATTGCTCTGCTTGTGTTGCAATTAAGTTCATAGGAAAACATGGGTGATGCAAACTCCAAAAATATTGTAGGCTTTTCTTTGTGGGAAGTGGATTCTTAGGGGGATCTGGACTTCCTCAGTATTATAACCAGAGTTGTTGTAACAGATACTGTTAATAAAGTAATGAAAGGCAAGTTCAGAGCATCTCCTTTCAGTGAGTTCATATGGGAAAATTCAGGTCAAGCATAAATTGCATGTGAAAGCCAACTGGGGCACTAGTATTGACTCCAGACTTCTTACATGTAGTCCTTTATATGTGGATACTGAGGTTCAAAAAGGATAAATGAGTAAGAAAAAAAGTTCTGAGTGACCTCCTCAAGGGGATCTCTCCTGTGACTAAGTGAAGTGTGTGAAGGTAATGAATATGAATGACCTTGGTATAGTGACACCATGAGACTGTATGACACCCACCCACTGCACAATTCCAGTGTTTCTCTGAAGAGAGTAAGCCTGACCTGTGCGCTTTGGGAGGCCATGGATACTTCTAGTGCCAGAAACTCTTCATATGCTCACTAAATCTGAAGCTCCAGGAGGTAGGCAGGTTCAGGCATAGGATGTGATGTGTGGGCTGCTGATAGGAGAGAATATTGGATTAGATAGTGCCTATGGCTTTTGTGGGGAGATGAAAGTGTAGATGATAATTTGCATCCTTTCTTCCTCTGCAGGTTCTTTTAGAGATGGTGTATGTTTAAGTGCTATTTCAATTATCTACCTGCTGTTTGGGTAACTATTTTTAACTAAATATATGTTTGCACATATCCTGTATTGCTCATCCTTTGAGTGGAACAAGAAAATAAGACAGCTGTGTATTTGAAAGAAGGTTGTGAACTGAACCAATTTGCTGATGTGATTTACCTCAAATAAAAAAAAACACCATTCACTGTTTTTCAGTATAATGTATAAATGATTGAAAGACCATATTTACATCTAATTATTAACAGTTCAAGCATCACCTAAAGAATTTCAAGTTTCTAACCATAAGTGTGAGACTAATCTGAAATGAAGGTTCAGGCCTTCTCTGAATGGTCTGTACTCTCCAGCACTTTTAGTGCTCTTCACTGAGTGTTCTGTTTGATGGTGTGCCGAGTGCTGTGCTGTCATGGGAACAGGCTGTATTAATTTTTTTCTTGATTGTCTTTTAATGATCAAAGTAGTTACATTAGGCTTTCTAAATTCAGAAGTGACTTAGCCCTAACTAGACATGTACGTTACATCAAGTTTTTAGTTTTATATGTAGAAGCCCCAGCAAAAAATTGATTTCCTAGTAGTGGTGTGTTCATGGGTTAGGTTTAAGATGTGCTATTGGAAATCTGAGATTTTTGTGGAACTTGCTAACAATATTTTATGCTCATAAACCAGTTTGAAGCCCCAAACACAATTTCATTTATCTTTATATTCTAAGCTTTATAGAGTCTGCAAAAGTGTCCATCTGTTCAGCTGAGATTGCCTCAAATAGTGAGTGGTCAGAGAGACTTAGCTGATAAAGGTCAAAGGAGCCTCTTGACCCTGTGGTACTTGCCAAAGCAATTGGAGCATAGGGACTGATATACAGTTAGATACAGCTTGCTAACGTGATCTCCACTTTAATTGGTAATGATAGCAAGAATGCACAGTAAAGTCATTGCTGAAAGAAAACAAAAAGTATCCAATATAGTAATTTATTACCAGTCAGTGGGTTTCACACACTAGGTTGTTTTACCCCTGCAGTGGTCAGAGAAAGCAAAAAGGTACTCTAACACTTAACTGAAAATGGATGCCCCGCTGCTATCAGAGATGCATGGTGGTCAAACGATTGCCTGTGCCATTAGCTTGGTAATGTTTTCTCTATTGTAAACTCAGCTCCCCATGTTCTTCCTGTGCATCAGCTGCAGATTGAAGGCTTTCTCGTTTGTCTTCTATTTGTGCTGCCAATCATCAAGCTGCTGTCCACCAAGCACATTTGAAGGAGGCAATTTTTTTTACTCCTATCGACTACCATCTCTAGCAACTGAGGGCTCAGAGGATTTAGGAATAAATGTAATGCTTTAATTTACACAGTGCCAGCCATTTCGTGCATTGTTTATGTATTTGGTTTCTGAGAATTCTGTGAGACAATTATAAATTTCCTGTTTGGCAAAACTGTGCAAATGTGTCCCCAAAACATAATTCTTTCTTATGTACATGAAAGAGTATTTTCTTCAAAAAGGTTGAAGAGAAAAATGAGAGGGTTTTTAAGCTATTCTGCAGCAAAAAAACCACAAATAAACACCAAAAATGCAACCCCAAACTTGACAAAAATGAAGCAGCCATTCTTTCTCACCATCAAGGATAAAACACATTGTCAGTATGTTCATGTTTAAGACTCTTCAGTGTGGTAGCCATGCTTCAGTTAACAGTTCTTCAAGCTCTACAAGCTATAAATGTATGAGACAGGGTAGGGCTACCTAAATAACTTTTATAGGTGTGTGATGTGCTTATTTCCTGAGCCCAGAGCCAGACCGGTGATGAGATGTGACTCCAAAAAGTTATGAGCTCTGAACTTACATTGACAACCCTGTGACTTGCCTCTAAGTGACAGAAAATTCTGAGCCATCAAGAAATTTTCACAAATTCTAGTGCCCTGCCCTTGTCTTTCATTTTTGTAACTGTGGTTTCCACGATTTAGTTTAAAAAAACCCAAATAATCTTTTTGTCAATGTTACTGATTGCCACAGAGGTAATGAAGAGTGATTTGAACATTTAAGTAGTCTTAAGAACATTTTAAGCAGTGCTGCTCTAGGCTCAGCTGGGTTTGTCGTTTTTTTTTTCTTTTTTTTTTTTTTACATGGTCTAGCTGGGGGGTGTAGGGCTGGATGACACTGGGCCCCTTCCGGCTCGGAGTGGCCTGCTAGACTGTGAGGGATCTAGGTTGGTGTTATGCTCTGGGATGTGCTCTCGGTCTCTGTACGGGTGTTAGATGGTGAGTTGGACTAGATGATCCTTGTGGGTCCCTTCCAACTCATAATATTCTGTGATTCTGTGATTTAAAGTTTCTGTTCACTTTGTAGTGTAATAAAGAGTCAGGTTACAGCAAAGAAAGATAATGAGAAAAGTGATAATTTCATTGCAATAACCATATTGATA
The DNA here is from genome assembly GCA_013390025.1 of Pitta sordida. Taxonomy (NCBI): domain Eukaryota; kingdom Metazoa; phylum Chordata; class Aves; order Passeriformes; family Pittidae; genus Pitta; species Pitta sordida. The sequence continues at coordinate 8,314 of WEKX01027966.1, forward strand.
TTGTATGATTAAATTTCATTGTGGTATTTCAGAATTAACGCATTAAGAATCCTAAAGACTTTAAGTTGCAGTGATTTTTAGTGATTCCATATTGGGTTTTGCTTTAAAATTCTTGTTTGAAAGGATGACGTATATGTACTTGGTTCGCAGGATGTCTTCACTGGGCAAGCAGGAGGATGGTAGAATTTTAGTGCTTAAATTAACATTCTTTATAATAAGTATATTTAATAACAAAATACATAGTTGCTCTTTCAAAGAGACAGTCCTTACCTGATGGACTTTCATCATGTACTCAAGGGGACTGTTGTATTGTAACTGTATTAAAAGCTAGTAGTCTAAATGCTATCAATATTGAAAAGTATAAATCTTCTAAAAAAACTCTCAGGAGAATCAGAAATAGAAAATATCCCACCCAACAAACCCCACAGCAGTGAAGCTTCTGTTCATGAAAGAACTTTCCAGTCTCTTTGGCAGTACATCAGTTAAGCTCCACGCATTTCCCCCCTGCCCAATCTATCTGAAATTTCATATTAAAGTAAATTATTAAATTTCTGTAATATTTTCTTGAGCCTTTACTAGTAGCAAATAGTGGCAAAGGAGATGAATTTGCTTAATGTTAATGGATCAAAACGTATGCTCTCACAAGAGAGAGCTAAAAGTAACAGAATTGAACCCATTGAATATTACATAATTAGAACAATTATTAAAATCAACACGCTAGCTCACACTTATCCTTCGGACAGCATGATTCATTCTGCAAACACTGGGAACTTTGGGACCAATTTTCTGCCACTTCTCTCATGTTTGAGATAAAGTGAGAGTATAATAGATAAAGAAAAACTCCCATTTAATACCTGAGGACTTGTTTTATGTATAAGTTAATACTACTGCCCNTTTAAAATTCTTGTTTGAAAGGATGACGTATATGTACTTGGTTCGCAGGATGTCTTCACTGGGCAAGCAGGAGGATGGTAGAATTTTAGTGCTTAAATTAACATTCTTTATAATAAGTATATTTAATAACAAAATACATAGTTGCTCTTTCAAAGAGACAGTCCTTACCTGATGGACTTTCATCATGTACTCAAGGGGACTGTTGTAACTGTATTAAAAGCTAGGAGTCTAAATGCTATCAATATAGAAAAGTATAAATCTTCTAAAAAAACTCTCAGGAGAATCAGAAATAGAAAATATCCCACCCAACAAACCCCACAGCAGTGAAGCTTCTGTTCATGAAAGAACTTTCCAGTCTCTTTGGCAGTACATCAGTTAAGCTCCACGCATTTCCCCCCTGCCCAATCTATCTGAAATTTCATATTAAAGTAAATTATTAAATTTCTGTAATATTTTCTTGAGCCTTTACTAGTAGCAAATAGTGGCAAAGGAGATGAATTTGCTTAATGTTAATGGATCAAAACGTATGCTCTCACAAGAGAGAGCTAAAAGTAACAGAATTGAACCCATTGAATATTACATAATTAGAACAATTATTAAAATCAACACGCTAGCTCACACTTATCCTTCGGACAGCATGATTCATTCTGCAAACACTGGGAACTTTGGGATCAATTTTCTGCCACTTCTCTCATGTTTGGAATAAAGTGAGAGTATAATAGATAAAGACTGAAAGTCTGGAACAAAACTCCCATTTAATACCTGAGGACTCATTTTATGTATAAGTTAATACTACTGCCCATGTTGTGAGAACTGAGCAACTTCTTTTCAGTGTTATCAAAGTGGCATCTAAGTATATTTTGAGCTTGGTTTGCCTTCTAAAAATCCACCTTGTGATTTTTGCCATTTTATTTCCTTTATGTAAAGTAAATGTCAAGATCATTCTTGTCAAATGTGTTTTTAGTACAAAAGTCACAATAGAACACATCTGGTGAAGAAAGTGTGTGTGGAGAAAGTACATATATATATTAAGAGCTGAAACAGTATGGGAATCCCTGCCAGTTAATGGAAGTGTGTATTTTAAATGAAATAGCATTCCCAGAACAAGTTGGATCCCAGTGGAAAAAGGCCTTTAGAGTTGAAAAGGCAGCTAGGTAAAATAACATTTGAATTGTACTTCCCATGAAATTTTTATGTGTGATGTCTGTCTTAAAACTGTTGAAGATAATGGCATGGATGGATGTAGTTGGGGGCCACAGTAAATATAGTCAGTCCCCTGCTGCCCCCTTCCTATAGACATGGTGAAATTCTTCCTTGATTACTAAGGTAAGAGCGAGTAAAGGAAGGAAGGAGGTAGAACTAGCTTGTAGCTTGTGGAGCAGTGATGAATTGCGTGCCAGAAGAAATCAATTAAAGTGAGTCTTCAATGTTACTTGCCCCATCTTTGAAGAATGGGAAAGTCCTTGAATGTGTACAGGGGAGGGGGGAAAAGCTGTTGGAAGGGCTAAAACTCCTACATGGAGTTTCTAGACTCTTTGAACTTTGATTTGGTGAAAAGAAGGCTGAGGAGTGGGTGACTTCATTGCTCTCTACAGTTTTCTGAGGAGGAGAGGTGCTGGTGTCTGTTCCTGGAAGATCTCATTCTCACTGGAATGAAATGCCTATGGCAGAGAGCTAAGATGATCTGGTAGATGCTTTAGGACCAATTTCACTAAGCTTTGGTATTTCCAATGAATAAGTGTTTGTTGTGACTTCACACCCAGAGCATCATCAGATGTCTCAACAGATTGGCATTGTCATAGTATTTTCCTTTCTTGGATGATGATTTTACTAAAGGTTTCTAAATGTTAATCAACGAAATATGAGAGTATGGAAAGAGAAATAATAAATAGCTTCTATTAATTTCAAAGCTGGCTTGTGAATTCCAGTGTTTGCCTTCTATGGGGCTCCCCCTATGTATTAGGAAACAGCATAAAGATTAAAATAATCCTAGTTCTTAACTATAATGTATTATTTTTAAGAAAATGAGAAAGGAAAGGGATAAAAAGAAAACCTGAAGCAGTTATAATCTTACTTATTACTCCCTATGGAAATCTTTAAGTGAGACTGTGTATTTAGAGTGCATCCTCATCTGACGGGAGCATCATTCTCTGAATAAAAAAAAAAAAGGCAAATTGTATTACTGTCCAAAACTGAAGAGTCAAAGTAGAGGTTATAGAGTTGATTCTTTCCTTGTGTTACCCATATTACAATATTAGCAGTTTAAAAATAGCTAATCCTATGAAATCATAGATTGTAATGTAATAGCAGTTAGGTAAGGTGTAGTCATAAGACGGATGAGGTAATCAGCGTTGCTTTCCATGAAAGCTAGTTTGTGCCCTGTTTACTAACACTTGATTATTTCTTTTAAGATTTGGTTATTTCCAACAGAAAGTTCTTTGCCTTTTCCTCTCAATTATTTTCAGCTGATGTTGTAAGTGGAGGTTTGTTTACATAAGTTTACCTAAGTTCCTGATTGTCATGGGTAACGTATGTGTGACAACTCAAAGTGGAGTAACTTATAGCCAGCTTTGCATGTTTTGAAATGGCAAAAAGCATGGTCCTTATCCCATGTGTAAGATACAGAATCACAGAATATTCTGAGTTAGAAGGGACCCACAAGGATCATCGAGTCCAATCTATATACATATCTATAGTTCTAACAAAGCATACACACACTCGGGGTTGGTAAAAATTTTGCAACGTTGTGGGATTTGCTTCCCTGTCTGTATTTTGAAAGAAACAAAAGCTGTATGCTTGAAAACTTTCCAAAAAGCTTTTTATGAAATGAGACTTAGCAGAAGAAATGCGTATAAGCCTAGAGGTTTTTGCAAAGATAAATGCAATATACAGTGTGCCTGTGTAATTGAGGATGTTAAGAGGCCTGTGTTATAATGGCCTGTTTATATGTGTATGTCTCTGTGAATCTTAATTTAGAAGCAAATCTTTTTTCCTTAGTGAAGTGAATAAATATAATTAATTTGAACTTAATGGACTTAATAGATTTCATCTCCTCCGTAAGCAATTCTGTGTTGCTATCTTGAAAATTAGAGTACTGTGGATTTGTGTTTGGACATTTACTATTTTTCTTTCAGTTAACTGATACCAGCCACATCCAACAGCCCTTTACTATTTTACCAGTTAAGACAAAATGGAACAATGCAAACTTTCATATTCTTTTATTTGATCTTGAAAAGCTTGAGGAACTTCTGCTGTCATCTCAGCTCAGTGGATTAAAGTCATCAAAATCATTCCACAACCAGTACACTCTAGAAAGAGCCAAAAGTACGACTGAGAAAAGGGCACTGACATTAAAAAGAAATAAAACTGCTGGCTCCACACCTCCAGTAGATGGCCAGGTAGAAACTGCTTGTTCAAACATTAATAATGCACCTAGGCCTGTGGAAGAAGGTGGTGGCATGAAAAGACAGAAAAAGATGAAAAGTTCAAGAAAGATTAGAATGCAGACATCAGGAAACATTGATGTGAACATCACTGCTGATGCAGCTAAACTGCTTTTGTCTTGTCTCCTACCGTGGGGTGTAGATAAAGAAACAGACAATCTTTGTGTTAGACACTTGGATATCCTGAGGCTTCAATGTCCTGTGTCTTTTGGACTTGTGTCAAATGAAAGCCACCTATCACTAATGTTGCCAGGATGGAAATGTGCTGACTGTGGTGTGCTAGGAGAGCACGAAGTTTTCAACTTGTTTTCAAAAAGGGTGCTTGATTTATCGAAAAAATACCTTGCTGCAACGGAAGTACAAACTGGAAAGAAGGATGTACCTCAGAATAATATTTATGGAACAAAGGATTTGGAAACAATTTTCTTCTTATTTAGCAGAATAGCTCTAATCAACAGGATAATTAACATACCTTCAGTAGGTACAGATGAAAATGAAAGGTAAGAACTTTTTCATTTTGCGCTTTCTTTCCCTTTGTAGAGGTTAAAAAGTCAAAATACATGAAACTAACTTTTCTTAAATACATACTTCTGTAAATGAGCTTATATTCTTTCTCTAGAGTTTACTTTGCAGGATCTTCTTTGTACAAAAGGTGATCAGAATAAGGTCAGATATCTTTATGTTTTTCTGTTTAAGATTTTTTTTTTTTCATCAGAACAAGAACTTCAATTATCCAGTTTCACATTCTGATTTTACAGACTTAACTCTTCTTCTTTGCAGCTTAAACTAAGGAGAATAATGAGGTCTCTTTAGGCACATTATGAGATGCACATTAAGCGCATTTGTGCTGTTTAGACTTCCACTCTCTATAAACAATATATTTCCTTTACCATGAAACCTTCGATTTCACAGATAAATAAAACATGAGAGATGAGAGCAGTCTATGCTAGTTACACTGTCTAAAGTATAACACCCCAGTAACAATGGCAGCTCCTGGGAAAGAATGTCCCATTGGCTCTTATGTTGTGAGAACTATTCCAAATAACATTTATATTACTCAAAACAAATGTATTGACTAAATGCATTAAAGGGAAAATAACATGTTCAACATTATTTGACCAAGCCAAATAGTGTATGCTAATCAGGCAACAGATATTGTTCAGTTTATTTTGTTTGGGAGACATAGGTTGGTCTGTATTTAGTATTTTAGGGACAATTAACTCCAGTGTCGGTGATGCTACGGCCCTGAGGCGAGAAGGGAGGACAGAAAATATTGATCTGGATGCTGCAAATATCTGAGTCTTCCATAAAGCTCTAGGCATTCAGCGTATCTCAAGACATATCCCACAGGACAAACACATTTTTGTTACTTTTGTTGCTAATCACATTTTCTATTGGTCCATATTCAACACAGGCTCTTATATTAGTGCTTGTTTCAGGATTCTATTTTGAACACAAGTTCCTTTCCATGCACAAAGTGCTTTATGCTTTCATAGTGTATTCCAGTACTCTTTTTGGATAGACATTGTGTAAGTTAATCATGGTACCAGAATCAAACCTTTTCCCGGACATGAACATGCTGGCTTTGGAAAATATCACCTGTAAAATCACAGGTATGAGAGTTGCTGCAAGAAAAAATACCTTGTTTTGGTTTGGTTGGTTGGGCAATGTATAATAAGTTTTCTCCAGGATGTGTAAAACCATAACACCTAGAATCTCTTGTAAAAATAAATGGTTTTTTATACAAAAAAAATTAATTACTAAAAAGTTATGAATTTTATTCAGAACTTTGGGAATGTTTTATTTGGAATGGTTTGGTTTGGATTGATTGCCTCTTTTTCCAAAGCTGAATAGTAAAACTATTTATAGCTGTTTCATAGCTAAGTTTTAGTTGGGTGTATTTGTGAGGCTCTAACACGGCCTGTTGTTTATCTCAGTAGCACTCGAGTTGTATCCATCAAATTCTATTGGAATTTTGGTTGTTTTATGAATTTGAGGATTTTTTCTTGCCTTCATTTTTTTGTCTTTATTTTCCTTTTGACTTCCTACACAACAACTATGAGTGCTATGTGTCTGTACAGAGACATCACACAATTCTTTTCCTGGCTGGAGTTGCAAACACTTGCCTACTTCTGAGGTTGTGCCGTCTGTATTCTTCTTCTCTTACGCATTCAGAAATCAGAGAAGTAACCACAATTTTTCTTTATTATGGAAGGATAAAATGTTCTTTCTTGGGGAACTTGATCAGAACCGAACTGTATTTGCAGCATTTCCATCAATGCAGACCCCAGAAGTTTTGTGGACATTTTCCTCTTTACTGCTGGAGACACAACATTTTTTCTCATGGTGGCTCTGCCCCATGATAGCACTGAGTTTATCTTTTCCCCTACCTTCAAGAACGCTTTCAGAACTTTAGATATGTCAGTCATACTGACTGTCAGTCTTCCCCCCCCTCCACCCCCCACCCCCAGTAAAGATAAGAGCAGTTGAGATAGAAAACAGTACAAAATCCTTTACCTAACTTCTCTAAGACTGCAGGTGACATCCCACTGCAGTCAAGAAACATCATTTTCATGTGGAACAAAGTTCTGTGAGTGAAACCAATGAGATGATGTTGCTGTGTCAGTGGGAGAAATGGATTAGAGCAATGGGAAAGAATTCCATGCTTCAGACACTTCATTAAAATAAAACATAAAATACTTATTCCATGTATAAAAAAACCAAAAACCCCTACATCAGAGGGGTTTTTTAGGCATGCTCACGTTTTGTTTAATAGTTTCATATTCTTTTAGTCCGCAGAAATCAGAATCTGTGCATGACAAATGGCGAAATGCAGAAGCTGCAACATCTTCATTCCCCAGTTTTGAGGCAGACTTACCAAGCAGTAAGTATATGGAGGAGTGGCAATATTAGTTTATAAGTGCTGGGGCTTTGCATGGATTTTTTGCTAAAATGCATCATATAATTTCAATAATGACAAAAAAATTCTTTTGAATAGTCTGATCTGCAGAGAAACTGGATTATTCTGTTTTCTTCTATGAATATCACAAAAACATGTCAATGACATATGAACTGGAATCAAGGATATTTTTCCTCTCATGTCAAAACTTTTAGCTGAGTTTCTAAAGATATTTTTCAGCAATCTGAAAAACTGCAATGCAATAAAGCAAACACTGTTGTCTCCCCCCTCCCCCATCTCCCTCATCACCATTATGTGCCCACCAATAATACAGACAGCCCTCCAAGCAAACTGTTGCCTTAGTAATACAAGAGCCATCTTGGCTGTTCGATAATGCCTTTAGACTTTTGGCTTTGGGCAGAATAAAGTAATCTCTTCACGTTCATGTCCCACAGACCATTGCTTGTCAATCTTGCCTTTGCAAACCAGTCCCTTTGCTTATTTGCATACTGTAAACAAACAACCTTTGACTAAAAAGCTAAACACAATATGGACATCTGCCAATGTACATTACCTGATGAATGTAGTGCTTCTGTTATAGACTTAGCCCTGTATAGACTGAAAACACAAATTCTTTCAAATCAAATTTGACCCTCTGCTGTGTAAGTAAGCCTTAATATTCCCATGTAAAATGAGTTTTTTGTTACCTGTCCTCCTCTGAGTTTTATATACTGTAGAAATTGTGATGACAACAGTAAAGCCTCTTGTACGAAAGAGGTGGAATGTTGAACAGTAATTGAAAATAAGTAGATGGAAGGTATGGAAATAAATGATGTGAAGATGACTGAAATGTTTATGAACATTTTATAGTTTTGTGGAGTGACATAAAATTTCTAAAGTAATCTCATATGCCCTATCACCAAGTTCACACTATTGGTCAGATTTGCAAATTAAAATCTTATCTGAGACTTGCAGATCGCGGAGATTTTAGGAATGAGTTGTTCTTTAACATGAAGGACACAGTGGACAGCAGAACAGGGAGCGCTAAATTTTTATTCTGCCAATGTTCTGGACTTTCTGTATGCATTTGTGTTTGTGCAAAGAGATGGGAATAAAAACAAAATAAAACATGATGTTTTAGTGCTTTTTTTCATGTATGGACATAAAACATACTTAAATCCTGATATGTAAAGAAGTCATGTAAAATTCAAATCAGAACATAAGAAGGGAAGATTTACCTTTTTGTGATCACTTCTGCCTCTCGGGTTGCCATCCCTTTTTATTTTTCCCTTCTGTCCTTTACATTTTGTATTATGATATATGCCATGGCACCTCTCAGAGACAGAGGCTGAAATATTTGCTCTTACCCTATCTTTCTGTATAAATGACATTAAATGCTCTGGTTTTCATTTTTCCTCTCTTCTTTTTTTGCACACCTGAATGTATCTTAGTACAAATGTTCATGTATTAAATATTGACATTTGTAAGGTCATTTCCTGAACAGCATACTGCTCCCACTCAGGCTATCCTAGCATGCCCTATTCACTTTGAAAAACACAAGTACTTACATGATTTTTTTCAAACTTCACCCCTTGCTGCAGGAATCCAGCATTTAAGCAGCTGATTGTGCATTGTGTGATCAGGGTGCACACAAACTTTGGTGTTACTGAAACATTTAGTTCCCACTTAGGATTCCGTTTCCACTTCTCAATACATCATATCATACTGGCAACTAGAGATTGTTGTGTGAATTCCAAGGATCATACGATTTACTCGACTGTATGTCAATCCCTTGCTTCAAAAATCTGAAAAATCAAGGTGTGTGTTAATAAAACTTACATGCAAACCCATAAATGTAACATCTCTAAGTGTGATCATAACT
>WEKX01027967.1:6662-35743 GCA_013390025.1 Pitta sordida
CAGAAATATATTGTGTTTCTATCTTAAAACAAAGAATTTTTAATATAGGCCTGCAGGCATGTAAAACTACTCATGTTTAAATCACATTGCAGAAATAAACTGAAATACAATTGACAGGTTAACATCACTGTAAAAAAGGAGTTGACATATCTAGAATTTAAATGTGAACCTAGCACAGCTGTATTCCCATTTCTTAAAATTATACATACATCACATTTTTTGAATAAGTAAATAGATAGATATATGACTTGAATTTTCAGAAAATACTTTTATTCTTCATGGACATGGAATTCTTGGACATTTTTATTACGTGAGATCTTTACAGCTATTTGGTTACATACATTTTCATTGAGTAGAAAATTAATGAAATTCAAATTGTCTGGCAATATAAAATTTTCAGGGTGCTCTACAGAAGAGTCATATAATGTAATTACAGTATTTCTGTACCTGGAGTAGTGCAGTCTTATTAAGAAAGTTTTTTGTAAGGTACATATTTAAATTAATTATATTACACTGTGATGGGGACTCTGCCAGGGGGAAAATCCTGAGAATTAGTCCATATTTTTGGATGTTATATAGTTGTTTCGCTTCTATTCTATTATCATAGAACATAGTAATTTAGCTTTGGAAATTTCTTTGAAAAGAAGAGAAAAAGAAGAAAATGAAAAATTACCCCAAAGAACAATTTCTGGAATTTCCCATCAGTAACTTGGAAAATTATATATGAATGAAGTCACAGATGCATATACACAATCAAGCAGTGAAAGGAATTTATTGACCATTGCTACCTATCCATTTACAAAATGAATTCTTGCCATCATTTCCTTAATGTGATACACAATGAGGCACAACAGAGAAGTTATGCATCTCAAAAGCTACCACATTGTAATGAAATCTTTATGAGTGTTATGATATTAATATTTTCCTTAATTTCTTCACATTGTCATTTCTCACAAATGCACAGACACAAAAAAATCCAGTTCAGCTTCTATAATATTCAACAATTACACTAAAACACCTCTTCTGAAGTGCTTAAACTTGATTTGTCCTGTTACAGAATTTAATGTAACACATGGATCATACATAAATATTAATAATCGACTTGGTTTAAATTGTATTTTTCAGCAGTGCAGCTCTACAGCATCACATCACAATACCTTGCCTCATTCTGTCCATTCTGGTGACTCCCCTTCCCCTTGTTAGTTAATTCCACCCTCCACACTTGTTCCCAATGGTATGATTATTTTTTCTTTTCTAGTATTTTGAGTCTTTTTCTTTCCTCTTTTTTGTACCTACACCACTCTAACACTAATTCTTCACACTGCTTACTATTTCTAATGTCTTAAGTACATTTTACCCCTTTTCATCCTAGTCTATCAATAGCATTAGCTTTGCAAGAACTTAGACCTTAACATGACAGCTTCTTGGTTGTGCTAGCTTTTTTTGATTCTTTTTGTTTGCAGGTTTTGGTGGGTTTATATACTTTCTTTTTTTTTTTATTGGTGAGTTCTACCTGTTACTCTCTCTTATCGTTTATGTTAGTATCTTTATCTTATCTCAGGTTCTTTCATATCATGTCCTTTTCTAGTCAAAACATTATTTTGGAGGGATGAAGGCAACAGCTGTGTGTGAAATTCTTGGAATAGGTCTTGTTTCTTGAGGACACATTGCACCATCTGTAGATTGTCTTGAATCTTGTATATAGAGTCTTCTTCAGATGGTCCACAAAGACAGAATGGTTAGTACAGTTATCCCCCGGAATTTGCTGGGGTTCGGGTCTGGGCAGGTCCCGCAAGTTATTGAATCTGTGAAGATACTGAACCCATGAACATTCAACTACTCCCCACCTGTAGCCACACACCCTCCACTAATAAGGTCTGGGGGGGTGGTCCTGGGTGTGTGGCTCGCACTGTAGCGCCTCATTAAAGCACAGGAAGTGCCCTTTGGTGCTTCCCAGCTGTGAAATCGGGGGTCCGGGACATTCTGTGCATGTTCACGGTCTCACAACTCACTGAAAATCCAACCGCGATGAATTCAATACATGGATATGTGAGTCGCGAATATGCGAGGATCACTGTATATCAATAGCGGTTCTGACAGAATATTATAGGAATGTAAATGGTCTTTTATCTAAATTTAAAATGTGTTGATCTTGTTTTCAAAAGCCAAGTAGTATATGCCGCTTGCAAAAAAAAATGAAAATTATGTTTGTTAGAGTTCCTTCTTTGCTGCATAGTCTGGTTTCAGGCAAATAACTAGATATGATTACAAACAAGACATAAATTTGTGGCAGATAATATAGGATGGCTATACTTGAGTAGCTCAAAGCTGTATCTATTTCAACCTTGTCTCTGACAATAGCTGAAAGCAGACACAGAGAAGAAAGTATAGGACTATAAAAATACAGAGCAATACTTCCCCTGAATACTTTCTTAGTCCCACTGGATCACAGATTTGTGAGCTGTAAATGCTTTATGCACATTTAAACTCTTTCTATTATCCATGACCTTCTGAAGGTAAAAATACATGAATCCACACATGATTCTCAATACATGTTCTATTATTCAACATGTTCTATAAAGAAAGGTTACCTTTTACAGTCGGCCCTCCAATACCATGGTACCGTGGATGTTGGTGCGCTCCCCACGTAACCCTCTCTCTGCGTAGAATGGCAGCTCATTCATATGCGAGTTTGCCCCCACCCTCACACCACCCCTTGGCACTCTGTCTCTGTTTCGGCACTGCCCTGCTATGTGTCGGTGTTTGTGTCGTCACTTCCCGGTGCCCACGGCTACTCCATGCTTCTTCCGCTCAGCTGGGGACTCTGGTGAGGGGAGCTGCTCACATCGCTGTCCGGATGTCTGTCTGGGTGGGTGTCACGGTCTCTCCATACTCGGGGTAGACGTCTACCCTGAGAAAGTCTCGGACACCACAGCTAACCTGAAAGTGTGTAAATCTTTCATAACTGCATGCAGCCTCTTCACTCCAAGTAGAGCGGGGCAGGTGTGGTGCCGGGCGGACCCGCTGCAGCTGCTTCGCTCCAAGTGGGGCGGAGTGGGCACCACTTGGAGTGGACCCACCACAGCCACTTCGCTCTGAGGGGAGTGGGACGGGATGGGGCAGGCCAGGTGCGACATGGACATGGCGTCGGCAAAACCGCGGCTGCCTGGCTTAGAGCACAGTGAGGCAGGCGCAGTGCAAACAGAGCAGTGCACCCATGGTCCTTCCAGCACAGTGTGGGGATTGATTTGAACATTCATGACTGTCTAATCTGAATATTTGTGACTGTCCGTTTGTGTAGGAGCAGTCACGAAATGGGCCTCCTTAATCACTGAAAAATCATGCCGCGTAGAGGTGAAGTTGCTATTTGTTTGGAGCTAAGTGGAGAGGTCTCTTACTGTATTTGTTTTTATATGTATGTGAGTTATAAAGAGGAATATACTGATCTCAAATACCAAATAGAATGATTTGCACACAGTTGCTAACAGAATTGAGTACCCTCATATTTTTAGGTAAGGTTGGTTCCAATCACTGGCTTTAAAAGATTTGCCATCATTGTTTCAATACAGTGAAACAAAGGTCCTGTTCCGAATCACAAATACAGAGAAAGTCTTTATGGATCCTTTATGGGTCTGTGTCATATTTATTAAAAGAAAACACGAAAAAATTAAAATGATCTGACAAGTACTCTTCATGGTTGGTATCAATGATAAACAACATTAATGATTTGTAAGAATTTTAGGATTTTAGAAATCTAGATATAATAGATAAATTAGCACAGAAATATTTCAAGCAGTGTGCAATTTCCCTATTTCCAATATAAGATAGACATATTATTTCATAATTAATCTTTACTTAACAAAATTTATAGGTTTTTTTCTTCCATTCTGGTCCTGTTTTCAAGAGGCTTACAAGAACAGATACTTCAAAAAAGGGAAGATAATCAACATGTGCTACTTACTGTTCAAGTTGTTATGTTCACTTTTATAGGTTCTGAGATTAGGTGATGTAATGGTACTAAGAAATGCCCTAGAAAATCATCAGTATGAAAACTACTGCCTTGTCACCAGCTTCCCAGACAATAAATCACAGGTTAAACAATTCCATCTAAACTTGGGAAGTATGAGTAAGACTGTTAATTTTTTAATGTATATTTTTAGTTTAAAAATAGCTAGAGCACTGCAAATACAGTATTGCCATTGGGAATAAGAATTCTTACTAATTTTGAAAAGCCTCAAGCTGGGCTGTAAGACTTGCCTTTTCTCAGTTTTTAATTGCTTGGAGTTTTTCTTTAATCAGATAAGCTGAAAGAGCAATTATCTAATGACCAAGTGGCTATTATTGAATTATTTTTTATTTTGTTTCACTTTATATGAGTCTGTGTTATTACATTGTTAAAAATTTCTACATAGAAAGGAACAACAACTAGTTATGCTGTGGATAATGAGTGATCCATGGCCCTATAATAGTCGTGAAGCATCTAGTAGTATAGGAATGGGTGATAGCAGAAGCCTTCAGTGTTCTCATTATCACACTGGCCTTATTTAGGATATCAACACTTCCTCAGTAGACATTACTGATAACAATAAAACTTAGAACCTGAGGAAAGCAGATTTTAGGGATAATAGAAAGAGACAATTGTATCCAACACATGCACCGCATACCATTTATAGTAAAGTCTTATGTAACACAAAGTTACAGAGGAGTGAGCAAAAGATAAAGATTGCTAGAAAACACACAAAAATGATCCAAAGAAGACCCTGAAGTGTGGAGAAAAACAATGACTTTCAAGGATAAGTTTTTCCTGGCAAAAAGGAGAAAGACAACCCCTTAATTAATATCCCACTACTGGAGTGCTGAGAGAATGCCAACAAGTCACCACAACACCCCGAGAACCTGTGCTGAAAGCACACTGCTTGACTGAACTACAGTGACCTTGGTCATGTGCTTATCAAAGCTTTAGTAAAACAAAGGTTCATTTAGCCATTCATAGTACAGTCTGCCCTCTTCCACTTTGAAACCAGATAGTGGCTTCACATCTTCGTGGCATGATTTTTCAGCAAATAAGGAGGCCTGTTTTGGGACTGCGCATGCGCGCCCTGACATGCAGGAGTATTCAATTTAGGCAGTCTTGAATCTCCAAATTCCAGCCCCACGGTGGCCGCCCGCGCCTCCCTGGCTCAGGGTGGGTGCCTGCGCTGCGCTGGCATGGCGGCGAGGTGAGCTGGGTGCCCGCCGCGAGCCAGCTGTGGTGGAGCCGAGCTGAGCATGTGACCCAAGCCAGTTGCAGTGGAGCCGAGATGGGCGTGTGCTCCAAGCTGGCCACGGTGGAGCCAAGATGCCACAGGAGCAGCACATGCCCCCCTCCCCTCAGCTCAGCTCTGAGCAAGGAGGCATTGCGCACTTATGAAAAATTTACACTCTCAGGTAAGATGTGATGTCACAGGTTCACAGGTTATTCTGAGTTGGAAGGGACCCACAGAATCATCTAGTCCAACTCCCAGTGAACGCCCACCCAGGGATTGAACCNGGGAAGGATAACCTCCCTAGTCTGACTGACCACACTGTTCCGAATACAGGCCAGTATGGCACTGGCCTTAGCCACCTGGGTACACTGTTGGCTCATATGGTGGTTCATATTAAGCTTTCTCCTAAATCCATTACTCCTAAATCCCTCTCCATTTCACCACTCTCCAGCCACTCGTCCCCCAGCTGATAGCAATGCATGGGATTGTTATGTCAAAAGTCCAAGACTTTCTCGGGGTAGATGTCTACCCGTGCCCCCAGCTGAGTGGAAAATGTGTTTTTCCTGGCATGGGATGACTGCAGGAGCCAGGAAACCCTGACAAAACCACCGATACAAAGCAGGGCAGTGCCAAAATAGTGCCGGAGCGCCGGAGGGGGGTGTGAGGGTGCAGGGCACATTTGCATATTAATGCAAAAATACACCAATAGAGGGCTTCATGGGAGATGAACAAGACCTATGGCATTGTGGTATAGGAGACCAGACTGTATAATTAAAATAATCATATCATTTGCTACTGCATGACACACTTCATCCTCACGTTCTTGCTGTTGACAGTCATACTGAAATATGTAAACAGACACAGCTAACCCTTAGCTTTAAATTTACAGACAATTTTAGGAAAAACATACCTTATCAGATGAAATGACAATTTTCATCTCTATCAGTCTCTGTTTAGGTACACACTTTGATTTTACCGGTTGTATACTGGTGTTGGTTTTTCTCAGCCGATATGAAGAATTCTTAGTCACTGTACCTAGTCACTTAACCTTGTTACTCAGGTGGAACCCATTTTGTCCAATCAGGCCCCAAGCCCCAAGATATGTATGCACCACAGTAATAAAAACAATTACACTTATTTCATTTTAGAATAATTTTTAAATTGAAGACCTGGTATCCAGAAATAAATTAGTAAATATTTAAAATGTTAGTAAAGCATATTATTATTATTTTTCATCATTTCACTGCTTTATATTTTAATTGAAGAGAAAAAAATAGGGTTCTTTCTGCTCAGAGGACTTTGTTCTACAAATACAGTTTTACTAGCTAAAAAAATATGGGGAAACCACAGCTAAGATATTCATTATGAATACTTCTCTCCCTGCTGCAAACCAAACTGCAAGATCAATTTTTTCTGTAATTGCAAGTAAACCGTAATAAACTGCATAAATTAATAAAAAAATGTAGTAGTGAAATTAACTTGCATCACAAATTTAGAAAACAATATTATATTGTTTCAGTTTCAAACTAAATACATATTTTAGCATTCTTTATTGCAAATAAATGTATTCAGAAATAAATATTTTATAACAAAAGAAATTTTAGTCCACTTGCTAAAAATATGATTGCATAGTTGTGTACAAAACACTGTCTTATCATTCCAGTTCCCTGCCAGATATGAATGAACAAAACATGGAGAAGAAAACTTTCAAGTAAAGAAGAACAGCAATTAAAAACTTCCCGTGACTCTTGCTTTACTTTTCTTGAGTTGGTAATGGATTTTCACATGAAGTATCCCAAGAAGAAACTATATAGACTAAGCGATAAACAGCAAATGTTCAGCATTCCAGTTAGGGTACTTTGGCTTTCATTGATTCATCAGCCTGAAAAATGACATTTTTTCTAGATCACCAAAATGTATGAATAAGCAAAGGTAGGTTGTGAATTTAACTACATTTGATAGATGTCATCAGATATTGTTGTTACTGTGCCTTGTGATATTCTCTCATTTTGGACCGTTTTCCCAACTCCAATTCCAGCTCTGAATTATCTACTCAACTTTTACTAAAAGATCATTTTGTGTAGCATTCTGTGTCTATGAGCTGTAAAAATGGTCATAACAGCAGTATCTAAAGTACTACAGTGATCCTCTGCATAGCTGCTATCCGTAATTTGCGAGATCACATACTCGCTGTTGATTTTCCAGCGAGTTGTGGGAGCTGGCGCATGCGCAGAAGCTACCGCGACCTCAGTCTGCTGTGCCCCTGGCCCTGCCGCTAGCGCGGCGAGCACAGCTGGTCCCACATCGATCACAGTGCTGCCTTGCCCCCCCGCCCCTTGCCAGTCCCGGCCCTGGTGCTGCCTCAGCCCCCTGCCCCGCACTGGTCCCGGCCCCGGCGCTGCCTCGCCCCCCCGCCCCAGTGCTCGCTCGCCTCGGCGGAGCACAGCCAGACATCTGAAACAAGCCCAGCTCTCAGGACCGTCCTCCAGACCTTATTCATGGAGGGGGCGTGGATACGGGTGTGGCGTACTTGACTACTGAGTGGGGTCGCTATCTTCACACATTCAAAGACTCACGTGAAGAGGGCCAGACCCAGCAGCCTGCGAGTAACAGGGGATTACTGTATTTAAAATCTATTTGTCAAGGTGGTATAAAGCAGAGAGAAACTGTAATGCCTTTTCCAAGAACTTAAATGGATGGAGATCTAAAAATGATGTAATTAGCTCACTCTGAAGTAGTTTCTGGGTTATTACTGTGTTTCTTGCACCCTTGCAGATGTGCAGCCTCCCACAAGTATAACTTTCTACAATCTAACTGATGTTAACCTATCTGTTGCAAATTCTTCAGTGTTTGTGTTATCTTCATAAATAGCCACTGATGGATTTTGATTATGAAGAAGAAAAACAAAAAAACCCAAATCAACAGACAAAAAGAAAGCAGAAAAGGCTCAATTCAAAATAATATAATTTCTCCCTTGGTCAGACTTAGCACCAAAATTGCATGAGGGCATCCTTCCTCTGGATACACATTGTCACGAAGTGTTTCCTTGGTGATGTGTATGCTATGGCAATATCAATGAGAACACTAGAAAGATTATGTCTTATGTAATAAATAAATACTATAAGATGTAAAAACTGAAAATACCTTCTAGTGCAGGGTATAATTTTAGTATTAATAATTTATAGATATATTTATATATTAAAAAGTCATTATTAATTTTTCTCTAA
Organism: Pitta sordida; assembly: GCA_013390025.1. Taxonomy (NCBI): domain Eukaryota; kingdom Metazoa; phylum Chordata; class Aves; order Passeriformes; family Pittidae; genus Pitta; species Pitta sordida. The sequence goes on from WEKX01027967.1 coordinate 15,136, forward strand.
ACATGTTCCCATACTTAGCATTGTAATTTGAGTGGGACTACTTCACTACACAAAATTAAAAACTGTAAAGAATTTGATAGTTTTAGGATCATATACTAGAATAGGACTGTAAAACCACTCAGAACCTTACTTGTAATGCCGAATTTCCTGCTATGCAATGCTTATATTTAGCACAAAGATGAACTATACTGTTTGCAACAGAGTTCTTTGGAATTTAAAAGAAAAAAACCCTCCACAACAGAAGGCCCAACTAGTCAACCAACCAACCAACCAACCAACCTACCAACTAACCATCATAAAACAAACATGGTCTTGTCTTGCAATCATATTGTGAAATCTGGGAAAAATAAAGAACAGTTAAGATCCTTTGACTTGGAAAAAGGAAACAAAAATACTTCAGCTAAAGTTTCCTAGAATGTATAAAGACAGTTTTCATGTCTCCATTTCAGTGGTTGAGGAGTCCAAAGAGAGTTTAGGGCTCCCAGGTAAACTTAAGATCTTTAGATATCACTAAGAGTTTGCATTGGAAATTATAGTCTCTCATGATTTATTTTCTTTGCAGAAGACTTCATAAACTTGTGTGGAGATGAATTGTGGTGCAATTTTTACTATCTAAATATATAGAATGATGTAGTCTGAATTAAAAAATATCAATACAAGTGAGTTTGACAAATGAAAAATTTATTACATTCATAACACATAGGAGGAGCTTCATCATAGATGACAAAGAAGGAGCCCAAGATCTTGAAGAATATATATAATTGAACTAGAAAAATAATCCAATATTTTCTTAATATCAGTTACTGCTAACTCACAAAACCTTTGTAAGACAATTATTAAGATACATATTTGAGATATTTTTGGTTTATATCTGTAGGTTGATATTACTGAAATGTGAAGAGCTTCTGTGGCATTACATAGATTACATAATACAGTTTTATAGAAAAATGTAGTTCTTGATTTTGAGCCTTTCCTTCTTTGCAAAACAAAAGTAAAAGAAAACAACCTTCTGAGTAACCTCAAAATTTACAGCTTCTAGCAAGGTGCACCTTTATCTATTTAATTATTTAGCTATTAAGGTATTTTCAACTGGAAATATTTACAAGAAAACTTTATGAAATATAGAGCAAATAGTTTTCATTCAGAGTTTACTAGTCTGAAATACTAGTCCTTGAGTTTTTGACCTATCAAATTTTAAAAAGAATTTTAATTTGTCTTGTATTGTAAGATCATTAATTGATCATAGATGAAAGATATTGCTTTGTTTTTCCCAATGCATGTTTACAAATTGAACAGTTAAGTATGTATTTATCCTTACATGGGAAAGCACAAATAGCATTCATTTTTAATCACATAATTGGGCAGTCATTTACTTTCACGTATTTATATAATGATTACATCATTATTTCAGTCATGGACTTAGATTCAGAATGAAGTAAATATGCATGAAAATCTCAGCAACATGTTTTGAATTACTGCTTTTAGGAAGGGTACATTTTGTTTTATGTATTCTTTTGTAACAAATGTGTGGTTGAGTAGGTGTGCTGATTATGTTGAATTTACAGGAAACGTGTTTACCTCCACTCTTCTTTAATGAGCAAGAAACTAGACGTTCTGCAGACTGGACATTCTAGAGTCTGGTCAGCGCTATTTAAGTAGGAAAAAACCAATTTCTATACTTAAGCAACAGCTTTTAAATATGCAATCTAAGAGTAATTATTTAGTATTGTATTAATTTGTACCCTTTTGGCATATTCAAAATTTATATTGTGAGTATTCTCCAACATAACATATTTCTTTGTTTACATAACATATTTTTCTTTGCTTACAAAGATTATGCCCTTTTAATAGCCTCAATAAAATCTTAAAACAAGGCAGCCGAGTAGAAGTAAACATACTTCCCAAAGTTTAAATTGGGAATATCTGGTAAAAAAAAAAAATAAATCCGAATCCATCCCAATAAATGGGGTTGTAATCTCCACCCCTCCCCCCAAAATGGTGTCAAAATGCCTAATACTTGCGTTTTCAAAGAAAATGGCTCAATCCCATTAACTAGGAAGCATCCTAATTCACAAATATACACAGTGGGTAATGTGTTAATAGCACCATTATCAGCAGATAACACGGTGCAGTTAATGTAGCTCAGCATGAGTTGACTTTACCATAAGCCATTGTTTCCTTTTAAAACAGCAGGAGATCTTGAGAAAAACCTCTCAACATTTCGCTGTGGCGACTTAATAAACTTCAGTCACCATGGTGTAGAAACAGAGAGGAAGAAAAGGTACTTTATATTTCTTCTGTTTCATGCTGTTTCATTCAAACTTGTTTAATTGATTAGTTCCTTTAAGCAGCATATCTTATCCTGGGCTCACTGACTCTTATGTTACTATGATGGACACTTTCTTAAAAAAATTAAAATCCTGAAAATTCACCTTGTCAAGTGTCAGAACTCCTTAAGTGACACAAGGTTGTATTTTACAAATATCAAACTAAGAAATAGTACAACCTGCTTTGCATTTTAGTACTAAGAAATCAGTAAGAACTGATGAGAAAACAAACCCTTTTTAGTGGTCCTGCATCTCTGAATGCACAGTGTCTTTACTCTATATTTGTATGTCCAAGTCATCCTTGGGTTGGACATACATCCAACCATCCTTGTTGTTATTCTATGTTTCTTTGAGTCCTAGTTAAATTCATATATTTGTAATTGAGGTGTATTTTAAGACAAAAATAAATCATCTGTCTTGCTAAATAAATCCAAGCAATCCATTTAGTAAAATGAATTATGGGGCATTGGGAAAGCAAATGCAACTTCCAGTTGCATGTTATAGATGAATAACTGAATCACAATACAAATAAGGCTTGTTCCATGATCAACTAGGCAATTAATTTCACTGGTAAATAGACCTTGTGAAAGTACTACTGGTAGCAGTCCAGTTTCATGTTTTCATCATATCAACTAAGAAAAGCATAATGCTGTGCCTTCATTAACTTAATGGTAAATACAGAATTATTAAAAGAGGCTCTTATTAATAGTTTGTAATCGAGCTTTATTTTATCAGAAATTTGTTTAAGTATATACTAGGATTTAATTTTACATACTATTTCTAATTAGATGCAAGAGACCATGTGAAGATTCTGAAATTAATCTAGTGATTTAAATCCATGCTGGCTGAATCTTCAGTCCATTCCTTTATGATTGTACATTCATCTTTCTCTAGCTTATTTCCCATTTTATGAAATTGGTAGCTATTTTTACAATTTATCTAACTGAGTAGTAAGAAAAGATTTTCCTAAGTAGTTGGTACCCCTGTATCTCTTTTTAATAATTGGAAATACTCTATTATGTAAAGAATAGTTTACCTTCTGCAAGAGAAAAATAATGAAATATTGTACTTCCTCAAAAACTACTTCATAAAAGTGCTGGAAACTTTTCAGTCTTTGAATTTCAAAGAACAATTAATAGTCCTAAGATGAATCTTCTTACTGCCGAAAGGAGGCAAAGTGGAAGACATTTTAGTTGGTTCCATACAGGATTAATTTCTTTAAGTAAGAATTGAAAGCATTAAGTATATACTCCTGTCTCAACAGATTTTTCTAATGGATTAAGATTACATGATGGCTAGAGAATATTTATTAGCCTTAAAAGATAAGTTATTTCAGCAAGAAGATGTCACCTATGAGTTGTGACCATATGTGAACTTGTAACAGTTCCAAGGGCAAGTCTGTTCATTTGTATTTGTGCAATGTAAGATGAGGGATACGGAAAACAAATGGACCTTAAAAACACATTGTGGTGCCTGAAGTAAAATTCAGGTAGATTTTTTTGATAGAGAGTTGAGGGGGGAAAAAAGTTACAAAATCTCTAACCCCTTGGGCTTGTATAAGATTAAACATCTAAGATCTACCAAAAGTAAATGTCTACTCCTAAAAGCAATTCTTTTTCCACAGGTATAAACTGAACATTTCAGCAACAAATTCATAAATTTGACATTTAGTTTGAGTTCACAAACCAAGTACAATCAACTATTTTATGGCAACTTCAATTACCTCTCAATCTGAGCTGGTCTTGGCTAAACAAAGCATATTAACAGCATTTGTATTCTTAAAAGAATATAACTGGTATTTACTTGTTTGATAAAATTATTTTTCACTACTAGAGGTTTTTGTAAACTACAGCACTTGTCACTATTACTGGCTATATAAAGGGAATGTATATATGTTCATTTGGAGTTAGTTATACCTACGTGTCATTTCAGTAGGTCAGATGTTAGCCAGCTCTGGCAGAAATCCTGTGGTTGGGATGGCAGAACCCTTAAGCCAATATTTACATATCCTGGTGAGATCTAATGTATATGGTCTGTTTTGGATTGTGATACATGTGAACAAGCTTGATCTATCCTAGCTAAGACACAAAAAAAGGAACTTGAGGTGTATGACACTGTGCCGCTGTTTCAGAGTGTTCTGGCTAAAAGAAAAATTATTACACTAGTAAATTATTACTAGTAAACCTGACAATAACTTTCTGAACCTAGGAGTGTGAGGCATTTGGTCCCTGAATCTCTTTTGAAAGTGTAAAACTCATATTTGAAAATTTAATTTTCTGTGTGTTTTACCTGTAATTACAAACTACATGTTCTATTCAAAGGGGGCAGCGGGGGATTTATTTTTGTTAGGGTTTGGGTTTTGGGGGTTGTTGGTTTTTTCATTTATTTTTCCAGGATAAGTCATTCAAACAAAGGAAACCCTTTATATGAATCTTTCCTTTATCCTATCATATAAATAGAAGAGAAAAGAAAACCAAGCTGTTTTTAAATGGTGAAAGCAATAAAAGCTATGACTTCATGTATTTTGCCACCTAGCCAACTATTCTATCAAATACTCTGCCTTCCCCTTCCCTAAGTCTTCTCGTACAGTCGGGTCTCCTATATCGTGCACCCGTGGTCTTAATTTGGACTCATGTAGCCCAACTGCCGTGTTGAATGCCAGCCGTGCCACCGCTGTCGTCCATGCCCCCCCGCCATCGCTGTGCCACCGCCGCCCCTGCCGCCCCCGACGGCCCCGACGCCTCACCCGCAACCCCTGCCCCCGCCTATGCTGCTCCTGCTGCTGCCCAAGCCCCCACCACCACCCGGGACACCGCCCTGAACCCAGCCGCTGCCGCAGCCGCAGCCATGGCAAGTGATGCATACGCAGTTGCGAAATGAGTCCCCAACATTGTTGAAAAACCATGCTGCTAAGATCTGAAGCCGCAATATGGGGAGCGCAAAGTGCAAGAGGGCCGACTGTATTTCAGCAGTATTCATCCTTGGCAAGAAAAAGCTGAATCAATGCTAGCTTGCAGCCCAGTTCAAGCTAATCAGATGATGAGAATGTGTCCTTTTGGAGGGACAGCTGATACTACAAGTATGCAAACAGGTTTCTGTCCTGCCTCTTTCAGGAGAACTTGGGTCTCTACTTCATGTGTAAGTGGTAATTTTATTGCAACTTTGTTGTATTTTTATTTGGAATTAATGGAACTTAACCAATGGGTTCAGAAATTTATTAAAAACAGACAGCCAGACAGATTAAATAAAATTTTTTTTTTAGTAAACAGGCTAAGAAAATGCCTCATGTAGGATGTCATATCCTGTGAAGCTGGGAATTATTTTTGCAGGTGATATGCATAAGAGTAACAATTTTTTGAGGATATGGGAAAATTATGAAAGATATTTAAGCGTATTGGAAGCGGCAGGTGACATTATAATAAAGATTAAAGTCATATCTGGTTTTACAAGAAAAGTGAATTGTGAAATATTTTTTCACTGCTGTCATTATTGTTGTTTTGAAATGCAAATATATCATGATTCTTTACAGCAGTCTTTAAAATTAAGATTTTATTCAGTTGGAAAGAAAAATATATTTGAATTATTCTAGTAGATTTAATAATTTACAGTTACTATATGGCTGTATTTGTTTAATATTTAATACAAGTTTCCAGAAAATTAAAAGCTCTAGACAGACTTAATTGCATTTGCTACCAGTGAAATAATAACTACAAAGTACAACTTTTGGATGATCTACAAGTTTAAAATTGCTTTACTTCCTCACCAGAGAACTTTGCTTTTAATTTCAGTCACTGCAAGAGAACAGTTTCCCTTTCAAAATGATGGGGGAGGATAAAAATGTTCTGCAGGAAAAGCCTACTGAAAAAAATGGAAGTAGGGTCATTCTATATATTCACGTATCCAGATTGCTTAGTCCATTGTGCTGTGTGTAATTATTCTTTACTTTCCTTATTACAGTAATCTCCCGTTACTCGTGGGCTGTTGGGTCTGGCCCTCTTCACGCAAGTCCTGGAATCCATGAAGATAGTGAACCCATTCAGTAGTCAAGTACGCCACGCCTGTAGCCACGCTCCCTCCCCTAATAAGGTCTGGAGGACGGTCCTGAGAGTTGGGCTTGTCTCAGTTGTCTGGCTGTGCTCCGCCAAGGCGGGTAAGCGGAGGGGTGGGGGGCGAACGGCGGGGCGGGCATTGGGCACCAAGTGACAAGCGCCAAGCAGCAGGGTGAGTGACAAGTGCCAAGCGGCAGGGCGGGTGCCAAGTGCCGAGCAGCGGGGCCGGCACTGAGCTCTGAGTGGCAGGGCTGGCACCGAGCGCTGGCCGAGTGGTGGGTGCGGCCCATGGGCACACATACAATAGCAGCCCCATCACCCCATCTTGTAGCCCATTGAAGGACAATTCCAGCCATGCAAAAACACACATTTACACTAAACGCATCCCAGCCGCGCCGTGTCAGCTCCCGGCTAAGACTAATTTACATTTTCATAAGTAGACTGGGTTCGCACTAAGTTCTGTGTGTTCTGTGCACACACCAGGTCCCATAACTCATTGGAAAATCAACAGCGAGTACGTGGATCCCACAAATTATGGATCGCACCTATGGGGAGGATCACTGTAACATGATTTTGTCATTTCAATTGTATATCTACTTTCAACACCAGCAAACTATCCTTCAATAGTAAATTCAGGGAATGATGCTATCACTTGTTCTATGATTCCACTTCAGAAGGAAGTGTACATTTATGGGACAAGCAGTTTCCCAAGACAATGGACAGCATCTGATAGACACTTTTTATGCAGAAAGACATAGTTCAAAAATAAGACTAATAAGATTACTTTGGAACTTCCATTATAAATTCCTCTTGCTAGTAACATACATAATTTTTAAAAGTGCTAAATCTAAAAAGAAGGCTATACATGTATATGAACTACATGGAGTGTTGCCAACTTCCCAGACTTTTTACAATGTTTCTTTTTTGATAGGAAGAAATTGGATTTCATGCTCATTTTTGATTCCTCTTATGATCTTTCATGGAACAGTTATGTACTAGAAACTAGAATTTTGCCCAAGGTTCATAAAATGTTTTTCTTGCATATTTCAGGCAAATAAATAGAGCAATCCCTCAAATATCGCGGGGGTCAGTTCCAGAAAGATGTTGCAATAAGAAAAATCTGGAAAGTAACACTAAATATGGTAAAGATGATAAACCATTACATATAGTTTCACCTAAGAATAATATTAGGTTAATTTCATTGCTAAGTGTAAGGGTATCTATCATTGTAAATTGTCAGCAATAAGTATGGCTGCTGCCTAAGCAATTGTGGTTTGATATGAATGTGTGTAACTGTGGCTCTTTGTTGTCTGTTCTGTCAATATATCAGGATAGAGACATAATGTTACCTTTCTTAAAATGAATCAATATGAGCTATTTATATTCTCTATGGGGACACTTATTTCTAAAATATATATTTCCCCCCCTCATGGTTAAATACGAATTCAAAACATTTTAATTTAAAATAGATTATCAACACAGCTAGATCAGTAACTAAAGAGTAATGAATAATTTTTGAAAGAAAACCAACAAAAATCTATACCAGCTAAGAAATAACAAGTACAATTTGGGACCATTTTTGACACATCTTAAGAAAGTATCAAAACTGAGAAGAAAATGCTATCACAAGCCCTGGAAATATCTGAAGTAAATTCCACAGAATGAAGTTGAGCGAGTAGAAGTGGGAAAACTGTTTTTCTGAAGTGTATAATTTTTTATAATCTTCTTTCCCATATCTGAATTCATAATTTAAATGTTGATGTTTAGCTACAAATTGAGTTAAACTCCCCATGTTGAAACTGTTTTCTGTGTCAATGATTGAAAAAATGATGGAATCACAAATATGTTTCTTAATGGTGTCAGAGTATCATAATATTTTCTTATGAACTACATAAAAATAAACATTTGATTAGTATCCATTTTTCCTTTATGAAATAGGTATCTGCTGGTTTTGTTATTGTGATAATAAATACTGGTTTTGCATCATAAGCATTATATTCTACTTAATTTAGCATAACCACACTCTATAATTGTTCCAATCTTCAGAAATCCCTTAACTTTCAGAAAACCTTCATCATAATTTTAACAAATGGAATCCCTATTCTAACCCTATTGTATTTGTCTACAGTATGGAAACTTGCACACTTGATTTAAAGCTTAATAAATCTCTTGCTACATTTTCTATTATATATTCACCCATGTATCTTATCTATGGGTAAAAAAAAATTATCATATTAATTTAAAAAAGTATTACTTTTCATGTCCCATTGCCAGTTTCAGAGCAAGACTATGATAGCCAGAGATTATTTTTGTCACATCTGGGAAATTGGCTAATGTGACACCAATCCACAAGAAGGGCCGGAAAGATGATCGAGGTAATTATAGACCTGTCAGCCTGACCTCAGTCCTGGGCAAAGTCATGGAACAGATAGTCCTGTGTGCTATTACGCAGCAAATGCAAAATGACCATGACATTAGAACTAGTCAGCATGGATTTCAGAGAGGCAGGTCTTGCATGACCAACCTGATCTCCTTTTATGATCTGGTGACTCACCTGGTTGATGATAAAAAAGGCCATGGATTTTGTGTAACTGGACCTTAGCAAAGCCTTTGACACCGTTTCCCATGGTGAGCTTCAGGGGAAACTCTTGGAGCATGGACTGGATAGAAGCATTTTATTCTGGGTTAGGAATTGGTTGGATGGATGAGCTCAGAAAGTGTTGGTGAATGGTGCCACATCCAGCTGGCAGCCAGTCAGTAGTAGAGTCCCACAGGGATCAGTCATGGCCTGGCACAGTTCAATATCTTTATTGACGATATGGATGAGGGAATTCAGTCCACCATTAGCAAGTTTGCAGATGATACCAAGCTGGGACAAAATGTTGAAGTGCCAGAGGGTAGGAGGGCCCTACAGAGGGACCTTGATAGGCTAGAGAAATGGGCAGATACCAATAATATGAGATTTAACAAGTCTAAGTGTCGAATTCTTCACTTTGGACATAACAACCCCATGCATTGCTATTGGCTGGGGGAGGAGTGGTTGGAGAGTGGTGAAATGGAGAGGGATTTAGGAATAATAATTGACAGAAAACTTAATATGAGCCACCAGTGTGCCAAGGTGGCTAAGAGGGCCAATGGCCAATGTGCTGTATTAGGAACTGTGTGGTCAGTCGGACTAGGGAAGTTATTCTTCCCCTGTACTCAGTGCTGGTCAGATCACATCTGCAGTCTGTGTCCAGTTCTGATCTCCCCAGTTTAAGAAGCATGTTGAGCTGCTTGACAGTGTCCAGAGAAGGGTGATAAGGATAGTGAAGGGACTGGAGGCCAAGCCCTATGAGGAGCAACTATGGGAAATAGAGCTGTTCAGCCTGGAGAAGAGGAGACTCGTTGTTTACAACTACCTGAGGGGAGGTTGCAGCCAGCTGGGTGTGAATCTCTTCTCTCAGGCTGATGACACCAGAACAAGAGGACATAGCCTAAAGCTAAGCCAAGGGAGGTTTAGGCTGGATGTTAGGAAGAGCTTTTTCACAGAGAGAGTGATCCCTCAGTGGAATGGTGTGCCCAGGGAGGTGGTGGAGTTGCCATCCTTGGAGGTGTTTAAGAGAAGACTGGATGAGGAGCTCAGTGACATGGCCTAGATGACTTGAGGCTTGGATAGATGGAGCGTGGTGCATGTGGGCCTGATCCCTGGGTGGGTGTTCGCTTGGGGTTTGGACTACATGATCCTTGTGGGTCCCTTCCAATTCAGAATATCCTGTGATCCTGTGAACCTATGAGTGCAAAAAATGCTATGTGAAAGTGCAATATCCTGGCATTCATATCACAGAATCACAGAATCACAGAATCAGTAAGACCATAGAGATCATCAAGTCCAACCTATCACCTGTTACCTAATCTAATCTAGTCAAACCTGTTACCTAACCTGTTGGAATACAGATTTGAACTTCAGCTTGCATTGCAATTGAAAATATGGATTATGCAATAGTATTATGCACAAACTAGAAGGAAGAAAATGTTTGTAAACCCAGGAGTTATACAAAGAACAAGGATAAGAAGTTATTATTAATCATCTCTTCAAGCACAAGAACAAGAACACAACTATTGAACTGACTATATTTTCTGGACAGGGGAAACTAATTACACAATATAAAGTTAAGCTGCAAAAGTCCATCTCACAGAATATTACTTAAAACTGAAATAGATTAAAACTTGCAGTTACACAAAACAAATAACTCTCAACAGATTTACTTTTATTATTGCTATTTAATGAAGACATTGCTTCTGGTTCATAAGTTCCTGAAATTCACTTAGTTGAAAATAAGGAAAACATACTGAGGAATTATTGCTAGAAATTTTTGCTGTCTTCATTCTTTTTTTCCTGAGCATCCACAGTGTTCAATAACATCAGGTTTCTTATTTAATTAGGCCTTGGGTTTGTTCCAGTACATTAATTGTTTTGTTCTGAATATTAATATCTCATTTCGAAATCTTTACCCACCACCTGATACAAATTTACATTTCATTGCAGTTTGTTATGTTTTTCTGAAATAGATTTTAATAGCATTTGAAAATGTCTGCACAACATTCTAAAGTTAACATGACAGAAGTATTTCAGTCATAAGACACCTATAGTGATCATCTAGTCCAAGTCCCTGATCAAACTGTAAAGAAAATCCTTCATGCAACATAGGTGAATGGGTTGGCCTAAAATACCTCTCTCTGTACCATGAGGAATTTCTATGAGTTTGTAGCAGAGTATTCTTTTCGTGGAGAAACAAAGAGCAGAACTCCATCCACATAGTTTTCCTTGCAATCACAGAAAAAAACATATTCAAGCATATGCCCCTCAGATTCCAGTGGAGAACGCCTCTGTCTCTAATGTACACTAAAAGCAAAATTTGAAAGAGTCCTTTACCTACCCAGGAAGTCATTTTTTATTTTAATTTATTATCCATTTTCCTTTTTTAAAAAAAAAAATTAAATTGTTTGGTTATGCAAAGTGTAATGTATTATATGTGTTAACACTTCCAGAGAACAAAATGTCTGGTTATTATCAGTAGATAAGTTAATTGTTTTGCTTTACCCTCTGGGAAATCCGGATGCTGATGGTTGTTGTTTCCATGTACAGTTTTCCCCTGCCACTACAAAGTTTTGCCGCTTATGGATTCACCCCATGAGGAGGGGGGTTTCCACAGTAATTCCCTCCTGGGCATACACTGTGTGACCCGTGAAGGTCTATTATGTAAATAAGCTAATGAATATTCAATTAAGCTCCGCCTGTTTCCCCACCCACCACAACTCTGGAGTCTCTGCGGGACATTGCCAGGACTGCTCCATGGGCTGTGACACGTCAGGAGAACACAAAGTGTGTCTTCTGGCCCCTTTCCACAGAGTTCCCTGTGGCCCACAGGGCAGCTGGAGATGCCGGTTCCATAGAGGGGGACTGGACTCTTCCTGCCCACAGCTGCATGGCCGCAGCTCATGGGGACAATGCTGTTTTCACTCTGTGCTGTGTCCGACCTCAGGATGGGCTGTTGGATGCTGTGCCTTCAGCTGGGCGGAGGGTGCTGGGCGTCCCCAGAGCCCTGCCCACCCTGTCAGTCCAGGGCCGCTCCCTCTGCTGGAGCTGTGTCATTCGGCTTCCCACTGTCTCCCAAATGGCCGCCAAGGGTCTCTTGAGCATCTGTGAGCCAGGCCAGCAGCCCCTCCGCAGAGCATGGGTGGGCAGCCATCTGAGTTAGTTCCCGTCACTCCTGGCTGGCCAGCATGGAATTGCCTTTTCCCATGCCAAGAGGGCACTGCTCCACTAGTGCCTCTGTCGCTGTCCCTGCCTGTCAGCGCAATGTTTCAGTCAGGACCTTGCAACCACCAGCTGTCCATGAGAATGGGCTATGTTGGATCTGCCTGGGTGTCTTTTTTGCACCCCAGCAATACATACAATATAGTCGTAGCACCAGGGCTGTGGGAAAGTTTGTGGGCTTTTGTGGAAGTGATCGCACCCTTCCGCAGATCCCAGTTTTCTGCCACTGTGTCCCTGCCGGGGCTATTGGTGTTGTTGGTCGTGGTTGGGCTCTGTCTGTGTGTTTTAACTCAGTTGTTTGGGGTTCCACCATGGTGGCATTTGCCCCTGCCCGTGCACTCCTGTTGCCATGGCAATGCTAACTGACATAGCACAGAGTGAAAACAGCGCTGTACCTGTGAGCTGCGGCAGCGCAGCTGTGGGCAGGGAGAGCCCAGTCCTTCTCGCAGAACAACTGCCCTGTGGGCAGCAGGGAATGTTGTGGGAAAGGGCCAGAAGACACTCTTTGTGCTCTCCTGACATGTCACAGCCTGTGAAGCAGTCCTGACAACAACCTGCAGTGGCTCTGGAGCTTCAGCAGTTGTGGTAATGGGTAGGGCTTAATTGAGTATTCATTAGCTCGTTACCTTCTCAGATTAAGGGCTACACGGATAGGGAAGGAGAACCATGGCCTGTGAAATTTGGGGGTTCACTATATTTTTATATTTGTTTTATTTATATTGTTTATTTTTTTTCTTGTGTTTGTATTTGTGACTATATGTGCCATTGTGCCTTCAGAGGTAATACACCCAAACTGTGAATATGTTAAGTAGGGTGATGCAATGTAAAATATTTCCCTCAGACCATTTCCTTGCCTTTCAACAGTTCCTATTTAGAGGAGTATGAATACTTCAAAATAAAGACTACCTTGTGACCGACCTGTAGTATTAAGGTGAATTTCTTCTTATATGCTAGTGTTTCATTCAGTTAACTGTTTTCGACTAACATGAGCAAGATCAAGTTACTTTAGCATTCCCCAAAATAAATTGTTTGCACACAGAGAAAATTTGTGTGGCAGGTGAAAGAGTAGAGTTACATAGCTCAGCAGAAACTATTCACTGAGTTAGCAAAAGGAATAGAAACCAGTCCGACATTCACAAGTTTCTGAAGTGAAAACTTCCCCATGAATATTGAGAATCAAGCCTGCAGGACTGAGTAAGCAGGTTGCCAAACTTGTAACTGTATTATTTAATAAAGCTGCTAAAGCAACTTATTACTTCAGACATCTGTTTATGTGGAGTACTTGCATATGTTCATGGGATCACACATGATTCACCCTACCTAAAATCACCTTAGCATTATAGTGAAATGATGGAGTCATCTACCACTTTCACTCCTTTTTGAGCCTATATTTTTCAAAGTGGTTCATCTGTAGTGATTGAGGAAGCAGTGTGGTCTAAGATAGTGTCACTATGATTCTGATACTTGGAACCATCTTACTATCTCATACACTCACTGCCTTTCCTCAGAGATACTGTTTTATTCTTATCTGACACGCCATACTAGGTGAAGGGCAGACTGATAAAGTTCAGGAAAGATAATTTATCTTATATGACAGTGCTGCCACAGTACTATCCTGAAGCTTATTAAAACCTTTTTATTCCTCATTTATCCCAAAGATGCTACTATAGCCTCTTTCACACATTATTTATTAGCTTCACAAAATGAGTATTTTCACTCTCCTTTTGCATGAGACTACCTATTCTCCTGAGAACCGTACTAATTGTCAGAGCACATTGTGTCTAGTTCAAGTTTGTCTGTCTTGAATATGGAAGACTGGATTTCTGGTCAAAGATCCAAACCCTTCTTCACTGTAACCTCTCATCTAAGCAGCTCCAGTTGCTTCAAGTATTTATTGGTTTTCAAACCAACATTTTCCTTCTTTCTTCTGCATGTGCTGGGCTGGAAAGTAAATATAATGGCGTTGTAAATTACGGATGATATTAAACAATCAAGAAACACAACACATATTCAACATTAAAACATGTATTTTATTACTTCTATTTTGATTAAGAAAAAAATAATAATGGTCTTATGGAGTGATATGGCTTTTGGAGGCACTTATTTTGCAGGTCAAACATGGAACCAGAAAAAACTATAAGAAAAAAGAACATGTAATACTATCTTTGCCTCTGTAACTATTAAAAGAATAAAACAGACAAATATGAACTACAGATAGGGCATTTCTCTGTGAAAGATGATGTGCTTAAGTTGATAGATGATACCTTTAAACACACACTTACAGCGTAAAAATGTGTTTTTCCATATACAGCTATACCCCTGCATTTGTGAGGAACGGGTCATGCCAGAGGTCTCACGAAACGTGAAACTCACAAAGATGTGCAGGTCATTAATATGCATGCAGGCCATGCCCATTGCTCTACCCCCTGGCAGTCCGGAGTGCTGCGGACAACTTTCTGCTCCTTTGCACGGACTCTCTCAGCACAGGGGAGCAAAAGGGAACCATTTCTGAGTGGCTGCTGCAACCGTGTGTGCTCGCAGCCCAAACCTGTGCCTCTGCTCCCCCCCAGCCCCTCCTCCATGGTGGGGAAGCGGTGTCCCCGAGCTCTGGTCAGCATTCTTGGACCCCGGAAAACCTTAACTTTGCAATACCGTGACACCCCGTGCTGCTTATGGCAGGGGGTGGGGGGCATCGGTATCAATTTTTCAAGTCTTGGTATTATAAATTATGTTGTCTGTACTTCAGTTTCATTTTAATTGATAGCCCATTTACATGACCTAAGGCTACTAACAGCTCCTGTATTTCCATTTGTATCTCTACAGTAACAATCTCTACCTTTTTTTTGCAAGATGCTTTGTAACAGTCTTTGACAATTCTCTTGGCAGCTATAGCTCCCCATGTGACAGGCACAACATGTTCTACAAGTCTGACTGACTGACTGACTTCTATTCATATTTGGGTCTAAACCATAGAGAAGCCAGTCACTTACTCAAGGAAGAGAGCTAGTGTCTTCCATTTCAGAATGTCTAAATAAACATAATTCAAATATTGTCTGAAATAAGTTATGTTCTAATTTTAGGAATGCTCTGATTTTATATATGAAATACTGTTTTTAAAAGTCTACTTATAATATGCCACAATTTTAAAGATACAGAAAATAAAAAGTTATAAAAAGTATGTGTCAATTAAGTTTTATTTTTCTAATGGGCTTTCAACACAAAGCGAACTTCTGTTCTAATAGAGTCTTTTGATGTGAATTTTTCCTTAGATTAATTCCAACTTGTTTTTTTATCCTTTGCAGTGAATATGTTAATAGAATTTACTGAAAACTGCTCTTTTTATAAGTTCTTGCTTTTTTTTTCCTTTACTGTAAGCTGTAAATCAATAGAAACTGATTCCTGGGGCCAAATATGTTGACAGCAGCTTAATCAACTTGTGTCCATGTTACTTTCAATGTCACCTCTAGCCACAAGGCAGTAAATTCTTTCAGAGCATTTTTCTTTGAACAGTTCCGCTATATTTTCGCTTTGTTTGTTTTAGAACATAATTCTGCTCCTTTCCCTCATAAAGTGCTTTTAGTCAGCAGTTTTTGGGAGTCCCTCTTTCCTCCCATCCCTCTTTGTCTTCATGTATTTCCTTTATACTTTTCCTCCTAAGAATTTGTACAAGATCTTTTTGGCAAGATTAATATGTTTGATATTAATAGACATTTTATGCTTGCAAAAAATGTACTAAGATTGAGACAAAGTACTTCCTATCTGTGCAATATATTCCTAAGTCAGATATCTGGCTAAATTACATTCACAATTTCTCAAAAACACTAGATGAAACAAATTTGGTAAAATCATCAATTGGAAACATTATCTTGGAGGAGAAGAAGAGAGAAATAAATAAATATGAATATTCAGCATCTACAAAGTTAAGCATTTAGTGAGTCTCTCCATTTGGTAAGTCATATTGCTGTTTGTAATGAATAATCTAGAAATATATGGTGTACCACTAGGTAATAAACAGCATCTTCTGGCCATCTTGAGTTCAACGATACCAAGCTGATGATAAAAATAACAAAAAATGCATTTCTTAAACGTAAAAACTTAAATCAGTCCTCTGAACAACTGGATGTAACAAGGAAAATGTTACATCAATTTCTCAGCAGAAATCAGCATTATATATAAGAATATTACTTGCAGAACAGGAAAGTTATAAAATTTTAACTGCTTCATAAGGCATTACATGTATCCTTGACTGCAGAAAGTCAGCCTCAGTCGCAATCACAGGTTCACAGGATATTCCGAGTCGGAAGGGACCCACATGGATCTTCTAGTCGAACTCCCAAACAAACGCCCACACAGAGATCAAACCCACAACCCTGGAGCCATGGGCACCATGCTCCATTCATCTGAGCCTCCCATAGTCTAGTCTATGTCACTGAGTTCCTCATCCAGTCTTTTCTTAATCACCTGCAGGGATGGTGACTCCACCACCTCCCTGGGCAGACCATTCCACAGAGGGATCATTCTCTCTGTGAAAAACCTCTTCCTACCATCCAGCCTAAACCTCCCTAGGTGTAGCTTAAGGCTATGTCCTCTTGTTCTGGGGTCATTAGCCTGAGAGAAGAGATTCACACCCACCCGACTTTTCCCTCCCTTCAAATAGTTGTAAATAGCAATGAGGTCACCTCTGAGTCTCCTCTTCTTCCGGCTGAACAGTCCCAGTTCCCACAGTCACTCCCCATAGGGCTTGTCCTCCAGTCCTTTCACCATACTCATTGCCCTTNCTGTTGTTTCTACTGAAGCTGACCATGGGAAACTGTGTCAAAGGCTTTGATAAGATGCAAGTACACAACATCCATGGCCTTTCTATCATTAACCAGGCGAGTCACCAGATCATAAAAGGAGATCAGGTTGTTCAGGCAGGAACTACCTCTCCCAAATTCATGCTGACTAGTTCTAATATTGTGGTTATTGTGCAGTTGCTGTGTAATAGCATCCAGGATTATCTGTTTCATTACTTTACCTGGCACTGAGGTCAGGCTGACAGGTCTATGATTACCTACATCATCTTTCTAGCCCTTTGTGTGGATGGGTGTTACATTAGCCAATTTCCGCTCTTCCAGCATGTCACCAGTAAGCCAGAACTGTCGGAAAGTTATAGGTTTTATCTGTAAAACTCAGTAAAAAAACAGGTTTTATCTCCCTGACAATTTGACGGGAATGTTTGTCTTAGAAAGGAACTTGTGATCAGGGACATTCATGCATGAAATAGTAAAATTTACATTTGACATTACTGGTAAAATCCCCCTATAATCTAAATAGCCTTTTGTTTGTTTGTTTGTTAACCTTCTTTCTTTTAAACCATTAATAAAAACTGTCACAGATGGGAAAGGGTAAACTATATGTAGTGGATGTGGCTACTAGATTAGTTTCAGCATTTACAAGGCTGTAAATTCTGAAACTAGGCATTTTAACTCGGCTGTTCCCCTTCCTAGATGGAATTTAGACATATATAATTGGATCTAGCCTTGCCTTCTGTCTACCCATGACACCTTCCCCAAGTGAAGAGGCTGTTGTTGGTCAGACAGAAAATCATACTGCTTTCTACTGTGCAGCTGCTTGTAGTTACATGCAATATTAATGGTTAAGCTCTGGGACTGATCTAGATGTTTGTCATCAGATATCTCCCTTATTTCCAGGATCTTCCCACACTTTCCGGATCCCTTCTTCAGCAGAAGTCTTCACCTCCTTTCCAGATCTTTCAGATCATAATTCTCTCTGTCTAAATAATGTATGTGCAGAATATATGAACAATCTGCTAACTGATAATACTGACTTATTTTTATTATTTAGAGGATTCAGGACTTTTTTCTTTAGTTCAGATATCACCAAAAATATATGGCCAGTTCATACCAATCGTAGCTAACAAATAGCAAGTAGGCTTCTGCTTGAGAGATCAGAAGTTCTGTTTGGACACTTACACACACAATTATCTGGTCCTTGTCAGTGCTCATAATTTTAGTTATATTTTGCCTACTGAACCTCCAAGAGATTTATTAATTTTGAATGTGACTTTCAGATGTATTTGGTTACTAAAGCCACCTATCATTTGGATAGAGATACAATTTTCTGATTTCATGGAAACACAGAATCACAGAATTAACAAGGTTGGAAGAGACTTTTGAGATCATCAAGTCCAACATATTATCTAACACCATCACATCATCTAAACCATGGCAGTAAGTGCCTCATCTAGTCTCTTTTTAAACATTTCCAGGAACAGTGACTCCTCCACCTCCCTGGGGAGCCCATTCCAATGGAGAATCACTCTTTCAGTGAAAAACTTCTTTCTAACATCCAACTTAATCTTCCTCTGGTGTAGTTTAAGACTGACCCCTTGTTCTGTCACTGGTTACCTGGGAGAAGAGTCCAACCCTCACTTGAAACTTAAGGTGTCAAAAATTAAGAATTTAGTTAAAGTTTGAACACTCTAGTTTACAATCCCAGCATGTAACACAAGTCATCCTAAAATAGAAGCTGAAAGCAAACAAGTAGAATTAGTAGCTCAGGAATCAAGACCTCCTGAAATGTGCCCTTCGACCAGTTCAGTCTATTTATTTAAATGTTTGTTCCACATCTCAGTCAAGTACAGGAACTGTGTGTTCTCTGCCAATGTCTCCTGAAGATTCCTCTGTAGATCTTTGTCTGACTAGGTTTCCATTTCAATGTAAATATTTCTCAATATGTGTTTTTAAAAATATAGCTCTCCTAACTATTGGCTGGAAAAAACTGCTATAATACATAGTGTTTCCAGATATTGTCACAAAGACGATATTCAGGAAGGAGCAAAAAATTGTATGTATACAAAATAAGATGCAAACAAAAACATACTCTCTTGCATAAGGGAGAGTCAATTCCAGTTTTCTCAAGGATAATGTCTTTGAGCTCAGAGTATTTGTCTATTGTTTCTGAAGGTTTTTATCTTTTAATTTTAAACCACAAAAAATAAAAAAACCTGTTTTAATTTTTTAATTCAGCCTGAAAAAAGGATGATTCAAGGGGATCTTATCAATGTATACAAATGTCTGAAGGCAGAGTATAAAACTGGATGGATGGATGTTTACCAGAACTTCAGCCAGTTGCGGTCTTGTTCCTCCTCTTTAATGAGGCAGAGGCATAAAATAAAATGGACCAGCTCATGGATTGAGATATAAAGACAGTTTAAGAGGAGAAGCAGAAACATGGAAGAAAATCAAAGAGAGGATTTTATTCACTACTTTCCATCAACATGCAGATGTCTGGTTACTTCTTTGGAAGAAAGGGTAGTGATTGCTTGGGAAGACAAACAGCATAACCACAAAAGTCCCTGTATCCTCCCCCTTTCCCTCAGCATTTATGGTTATGTTAGGCTATTATAGCTATACATATGAAAGCTCTGGTCAGTTTGGATTAGCTGTTCCAATTACACACAAAATTAACAAGGCTGGAAAAGTAATGTCCTCCACCAGTCTCTCACCTTTTCCCAGTCTGCTAGTCTTACAGGGCTGGAAAGAGGTTGGAATGAATGTCTTGATGCAATTTTCAGCATTGTTTTGATCACAAATGCAAAGCACAGCACCATAGTGGCTACCATGGCAAAAAATGACTCCATCTCAGCCAGATCTACCAAAAGAATACAGAGACAGACTCTTTTCAGTGGTACTCAATGACAGGACAAGCGGTGATTGGAAAAACATGAAACACCAGAGGTTCCATCTGAACATAAGTAAAAACTTTTTTAATGTTCTGGCAACCAAGCAAAACTACAAGTTGCCTATACAAGTAAGAAGTATCTATCCTTGGAGATATTCAAAATTGTTTACACACGTTCCTTGGAAACATGCTCTGGGTGGGTCAGCTTGAGCAAAGGAGTTGTACAAGATAACTTCTGGAGGTCCCTTCCAACCCCTAACATTCAGTAATTCTTTGACAGCTGTCCTGGTTTAGGTTTTTTGCTGCTCTGGCAGCAAGGGGGTTAAGAGCTCAGCTCTTGCCTGGGCCTCAGTCGCTGCCATGGCATTCAAGGTTATAGAGATAGGGATGCCTCTGTGAATAATCATATTTGGGAGAGAAGAAAAAATAATCTCAGTAGCAAAATGTAGTGTGCCAGAACACAGCTTGTGTGGAGAGGCTGGAGTCCTGAAGGTCCCCCCAGGCCTACTAGAGAAGGGGTAGGAATGTTCTTCCAGGCATCCCGCTGCTGTTCGTGGAATGGACGGAACATGGTGCAAACTTATGGAGAGAGAGAGAGGGGGGGAACCAGTGGTGCAGAATCCATCTGAGGCCTTGACTGAAGATGGAGAATCGTGCTGCAAAAAGCTGTAGATATTTTTGGGAGCCCAGAAACACTTAGCTGCCGGAGCTAAGCTCGACAGAGATCCTTTTGGACAGATGTTTTA
>WEKX01027973.1:275-10936 GCA_013390025.1 Pitta sordida
CAGATTCATTTCCTCAGAACTAGGTGTCTTATAGACACAATAGTGAAAAACAGGCCTTGAAGAGCTCCTGTATAGACATAAATCAAAGAAAACAGGTGAATATCATGGGATCAAACATCATAGCTGGTAAATGGACAGTAGGTTGGCAGAGTTACCAGAACTGACTCATGACAGCACCAAAGTCTAGCCAAAAAAGTGTATTTAACGTAAAGTGTGTGGGGGAAATTGTTTCAAAAGAAACTCCTACCACTTTTTCTTCTAGTAAGATAATTGTAGAGACTATGAAAACTTAATAAATTCACATATATAGGGAATTCCTATTCTACTAAAAATTTCCTGCATTTTACTCGAATGTGAGTGACACTAATCATTCCCCGGACTTACACATATAGAGAATAACAATTCAAACCAGCCAGCTTAACTACCACTTAGCGTGTGTTTGGGTATACAGAACGGAGAAGAAAAACATCTGTCTACATTTTTTCACTTTAGAATCATCTTTTTGTGCTGTGTTACATATAGAGCAAGCGTGTAGTGTTAAATTTTATTTTCACAGATAAATGTGTAATATCAGCCATTAGGCTGTTGGCTTCACTGCCTTCCAAAAACAAAACACACCTCACTGACAAGCAAAAAACAATGTAGGATTTTTTTAAAAATCAGGTTTGTGAATATTGGCAGAAACTTTCCTTTCAGCACACTGTTTTTTTATCAGTAAGTACTGTGTTTGATACTAGTTCAGAAACTTGGCCCACCTGCATCACTTCTTTTCCCAGTTACAGGGCAATTTAAAAAAAAAAGCACATTCTACCTTCCAAAACAAACAGCCAGATATTTTCTCAAACAGTTCATTAAACTAGAAACCTTGAAGAGGCATTTCTCAAAGGCATGATTTAAATGCAAGTAATTTTAATAACAAAAAGAAACTTTACAGATCAGATATTTTAAGGACTAATTTTAAACTATTCCTGATATTTGTACAAAATCATTAAGACTTCTGTAATTAATGATTCCTATGCTAAGGGAGAAATGATTTCAGATTAAAGTAATTCTGTTTATTAAACAAATGATTTGTATAATATTTAAATATACTTTTACTGCAGCTTGTATTTTCTAACCCTCTTAAAATTGGCTGGTAAACAGGTGTGGCAGTAATAGGATTAAACCCCGCATAGCACTTCCTTTTGGCTATCTCTAATCACGGTTAAACCTTCCTCCCTACTCATCTCCTTGTTATGGGGGCACACGTATTAATCTCTCAGATTAGCTGCATGAAGAGTTTTGGTGCCTAACTTCAGAAAATTGGGATCACGCTGTTAGAGATTGGTGCATTATCTGTGATGCCATGTAGCCTGTTTTAGGCAGAAGCCAAGGTAATACAGGGCTGGCCCTGAGATAATTGCAAACAACATTAAAGGTTCTAGGAATAAAACTGAACAAAACTAGCAATTAACTGAATACACAGTAAAAGTTATTTCTAGAAGTCCATTATCCCACAGTATGTCAAAACAGCAAGTAGTAGCACAAATAGTGATGTATTGCAGTGATATTAGATGCCTGAAAGTCTTTTTGTCAAATACCATTTTTACAGGTTTACAAAATCATTAACAAGACTAAGCATTATAACAAATATTTAAATCATACGTGTTTATTTGAAAATAAAGTTTAGTAATTTTCTAAAGTAAATATTTCATAAATATTTAGTTTAATAAAACTGGTTGTTAACTAATTCTAAAGAAAAGTTAATAATACCTTGCAAAGCAGGTGGCCGAACAGCGAGCCTAGCACAGAAATGAAGGTTACTTAAAATTAAAGACTTTAATACAAAAGTACGCCCAAAGAAAATTCTGTTAGCTTCAAAGATTTCTGATGTACTTTGCTGCCCGACCTCATAAATCTGTGCTGCTTCAGTTTTCATTCAATAGTTAATATTTGACTACACTAAATTAAATTAAATTACACGATGATAGTTCACTCACAGATCTTACCGTTATGTTTGTCTACCTTAAAGCTGTCTCTTTCATCATAGTGAAAGAAGACAATTCTTTTTTCTACAGATCAATCTGTATTTTGTATACATTCTTTACAGTGCCTTTTCCTTCCAAATTATGGTGTGGATTGGAGTGAAACAGATCTCCCTCTCTGCAGACAAATTCCATGAATTGACGCTGTTATAAATGTAAAATAAAACAACATATACTTCTACTTTCAATATTTCTTCAAATATCTGTGTATTATACTCAGCAGGTAGGAATTGAGTGGTAGCTGCTACAATAAATAGCTCATCTTCTACCTTGTTGCCTTCTGTGTGCCCCATATGTGCACGATGTAAGCACAGGTTTGCAGGAACTGGGAATGCAAACTATTATTCTCATTGTAACTCGTTTCCGTGCTGCAGAGCACATCCCTAATGCAGTAAAGAATTTGTATTGAAGTCTTTAAGTTCATTTAAGTTATACACACTGTGAGCCTGAAACTTAATCTTCTGGACTTGATAATTTCATCTTGAACTGGGATCTGTACTTGAAAAGTAAAAATAAAAATAAAAATATTCTATTCTTAATAGTGGCAACCAGCCACCTGCAGTCCAGGTGGATTATGGAAAGGAAGAGCCTGAGAAACTACCTGGAAGAAGAAAATAACATAATATGACCCAGTAATTCACTCTCAGGGCTGACTCTGTAAAATTGTGTGAGTAATTTGGCCATAACTATGTGAATTTTGGGCCTAACACTACTGCAGTTAAGCACATATTTAGAGGTATTCTGCTCATTTGAACAGAATATACTCTACAGAAAAAAAAATTTAAAAAAGGTTGTGATTTCCAGTTGAGAAATATTTATTCCATGTAACTTCAGAACATCACTAAAAATCATAGCACAGATCACCTGTAGAGTTTTGGATGTTTTTTACATCCTATGAGGTGTTGGCTAGAACTACAGGATGTAAATCTAGATGCCTCCCAGCTATTCTTCTGACAGGGCAAAGCAAGAAAAAGGTATCTTAAAATCTTTGTTAAAAAAATCGTTGTAGTAAACATAAGACAATAGAGACCCTTCAGAAAACAAAACCAAAAAAACCAAACTACAGAAACTTCACAACGTTCAGGTCTCTTATAAACGTTTTTCCTGAGGGAATAAATACAAAATATTTAAGAAAGAACAACCTTTTATGTGGGAGTCAAAAGGAAAGAGCCAGCCTTATCTTCATGAGGGAGAGATTATGATTTATGTCTTAGAAGATCATCGTCCTTCCCCTGAGAACATTCCCTTGCTACAGCAACGACGTTCAAAGCACAGCCAGTCAGATCAGCAGGCTACAAAGATCTGTGTAGGTAACAGGACCAAAATCATGTAAGACTGTTAAAGATTCCCTGTACATCTTAAAAAAAAATAACTGAAAAGCCAAGGGACTGNNAATAACTGAAAAGACAAGGGACTGCCCAAAGACTCACTGTCAAACAACATCCTTATCCTGTGTGGCAGCCACATGGCGCTGTGCTTCGCTTTTACGGCAATAACCAAGTGCTCTCTTGGGCTTCAGGAAGAACAAGAAGTAAGGTCACTGCAGTAATCAGCTAGCAGGTACATAAACTTGCATTA
Source organism: Pitta sordida (assembly GCA_013390025.1). Classification (NCBI taxonomy): domain Eukaryota; kingdom Metazoa; phylum Chordata; class Aves; order Passeriformes; family Pittidae; genus Pitta; species Pitta sordida. The sequence continues at coordinate 3,878 of WEKX01027973.1, forward strand.
GTGTGGCAAAGGAGAAATTCCAGTGTAAAAAGTTTTAGATAAATACCCAAAAGCACGTCAAACCTCCATTCTTGTCCACGAAACCTTTGAGACCTCAGGGAACAAACTGAAACTTTTGTGTAGCTCTCTATAGATAAGAATGGATCTCAAGTTCCCAAATAAGCAGTGACTGCTCCTCTAATGTTAGAACATTAGCCAGCTCATTGTCATCCAAATCCAATTTCACAGACACTCTCTGAAGGCAGAGACAAAGGAGACCTTTCACTGATAAAGTTTAATGAAAATAAATCCCAGAGCCCCAGGTCATCAGCACACTGATGACAGTATAGTCTACACTGTATGATCTCTTTCCTGGTGACATCATATTTTGTGTATGATAAGTTCCACTGCACTCTTTGGAAAAAATCAATCTTTGGAGTGGAAAAAATCCTTTCAAAATTACCCTTAAAATCTCAAAGAGAAACTAAGAATGTCTAATTAAAGAAAACAATGTAACCCAGTCTGGACCATGGCTAGATAATTGGAAGAATAAATATTATGGCTGTGTTTCCTGTATGGGTCATTGCTCCAAAACAGAAAGGTCTGGATTCATGACCTTGTTTTTCTCAGGACATCTGGATATATAGTGAGGGATTATAAAAAACGTGGTGGAAGATATTTCTTGTAATAGTGTTCTCTGAATTCTCTTAAACCAGGTTGCACTTCGAATTGCTCAGAAGTTAACAAAGGAGTCTAATGAAATGTGATCCAAATCAATCTGAAAGCAAAAAAATACTACATGCCTTTTACAGATCTTATTTGCCAATATAAAACTTTCTTTCTATGTCCCTCCCTCATCTTAACTTTTGAATCATGATTCACTACACCTAGGCATCAATGCATGTTTCTCCAGTTCTACAAGACAGTATTTCCATTTTGTAATGTACCTGCTGCATCCTTCAGCTTTCCTTGACAGTTTCCTGAAGAGAATATGTTCTGTATCTACTCCTTCTTCCATATCCACAATATCTCAACTCATTATGGAAGATGAAAAGTTTAATCTGATCATTGGTCCAGTAGGAGATACTTCACACTTCTAGGAAGAGGTGAGCACCTAAACATTTCTGCGGACTTTAGTCTTTCTTAGTTCTGTTTTCCATCAATAAACTACATTCAGCAGTACTGTTCAAAATGTGTTTGAGGTTGCAACAGTTTAATATTATCAAGTGTTCACTTAATATAGTAAGAGAAATACATTTTAAAATAACAAGAGCTTTATAGTCAATACAAGCAATATACAAAGGAATATAAAGAACTGCTGACATTTAAGTTCCTAAATCAACCCTTATACTCAACCAAATATAAATAACGTTATAATCAGACCTGAACCAGAGAATCAAGTAAATGTCAGAACATTAGTCTATGCTTGGCCATTATTATTTTACAATGTTCCATTATCAACTTCCTTATTCATTAATTACTGTGACATGCAAAAGATTGAGTGAAAAGTGTGTATCTTTAAATGCTTAATTACAATATTTAGTGGAATTTATGTATATTTATATAAAATGATTTTTCATTATTAGAGATATCATCAGAAATTTCCTCATAAGGCTTAAAACAAATATAAGTAACATTAAAATCCACATAATTCATTTTCAAATTGAGAATCAAACCTATTTTTTTATTCATTGCAAATGTAATAGTATCATTCCTCATTTTTATTTAAATGGAAAACTTACACAGTTCTCTTTTAAAGGAAATTATTTTTACAATTGTACTTAATGCATGCTGCCATGCCTTTAAAATAATAATGCAGAACTATTTTATATAAGATATGAAGTTATTTTAAGTGATACCACTTTCAGGGGTATTTAAGATTAATCAGAAAACCTTGATTCTGAAGACTAGGAAAGGTTTGGAAATTGAATTTACATTCACTTTAACACTTCTTTGTTTTCTCAATCAGATCTCAGGTTAAATGTAGCAGTCTGCCTAAACATCAGATCAGAGTAATCTTCAAAGTTCATTTCAGTATTACAGATATTAACATAAACCAGTTTGATTTTCATTATATGCTATTCAGAAAAAAAAAACCTACTAAAAACCAAAGGTGAACTAATCACATGGTTTTCCCAAAGAAAACTTGAAAACTTTATTCCATTTTGATTAATCATTAGTCTTGTAAATCTCGCAGTGAAGCCCACTGTAATCTCAGTGTTTTAATTTCTACTTAAACACAAGCAGATACTATAAAAGATTTTATGCTTTTTATAAATCACATGGTATGTCAATAAGGGGAGAAAAAAGGTAGAATGACAGTCGTGAAAGGCATGAAGTAAGTAATCAAAAACTGAGGGTTTGGGGTTTTTTAATATCATGCTTCACTATTTGAATTGAATACGACTTCATTTTTCCTAAATCATCACCATTCAGTTCTGATAGCATTTACATCATTGAACTTCCTGCAGATATTTAGAAATACATTAAGTTCCAGTTTAGCTAGACAGAAAAACGTGCAGAGTCTGCAGCATGGGGACCAGGAAAAGGCTGTGCTGTTCCATACATTGTTTACTTAAAATGAATAAGGTCAAAGCACCACACTCATGTGACTGAAATGATACAGGCCAGGGGGAACCAGGGCTGTCTGCAAACAATCATCTTTATATGACAACTGGAAACAAGACACTGAGCCAAAATGTCACATGACATACTGTCATGTCCAAAAGTAACTCAAGTTCTTAATTTCTGTTTAATTGAATTTTCCTCACATATGGCAGGTAACTGCATCAGGCTTATTCATGCTCATGAACTTACCACAGAACCTTCTTTAAAAAACATATATATTTCAAATATTCCAAACATTCCAAATATTCACCTTCCCATGAATCCTTTAAATATACCTCTGACCCTATATCTCCAGAAAATGGCTAAACCAGGCCAGTGGTGCGCTGAGCTGAATGACTGGTACGGATTTCCACACCGTCATCAGGGCTGGAAGGAGCCTTCAAGATCATCTCATCCAACCAGCAACCCAGCACTGCCATAATCACCCCCAAACCATACCTAGACATCTCTTGACCACTTACAGAGACAATGACTCCACCACCTTCCTGGGCAACTTATTCAAATGCCTGGCCACTTTTTCAGTGAAAAAAACCCCAATCATAAAAGTTAATCTGAACCTACCTTGGTGAAACTTAAGGTTGAGACATGGCAGAAGAGACCAATCCCCACCTGGCTACACCCTCCTTTTAGGTAGTTGTAGAGAGACACAAGGTCCCCCTGAGCCTTCTTTTTTTTTCGAGGTTAAACAACCCCAGATGCTTCAGTTGCTCCTCATCAGACTTGTGCTCCAGAGCTTTCCCTAGCTCACTGGGAAACTCCAGCACCAAAATATCCCTCCTGAACTAAGGGGCCCAGAACTGGACACAGGACTCAATCTGTGGCCTTATCAAATAAATTCAAGTGTGTTTTATATCTTTGACTTCTTAGCTTTCCAAAAACTATTCCATCTAAAAGCTCTGTTGGACACAACTGAGTTAATGCTGCAGATTAATACCTAAAACACACAAAATTAACAAGGTTGGAAAAGACCACAGAGATCAACAAGTCCAACCTATTACCTAACTTACCAACCTACCCAACACCAACCCATCATCTAAACCATCTAAACCATGTCACTAAGTATGTCATCCAAGCTTTCCTTAAAGACTTCCAAGGATGGTGACTCCACCACCCCCCTGGGCAGCCCATTCCAATGCTGTGAGTGTTAACCACTTGAGAATTCCAGATACTGAGACTTTGTTGACTCAAGAAACTCCCAGTCTTTAAATTCCTTAAATAAATTCCTTAAATTCTTTCCATATCTCATATTTGTTGCCGCGATTCAAGAATTGGCACAAATTTATGAAGGTTGGTACACTGCAGCAAGTTAAAAATTCAAAACTACAACACATGGTTCACACCAAGGTGGTTTTGAGCATTTTATGATGTCTGTACTTTAGACCTGATGAATTTACTGCATGACATCATGAAGAATAAATTATTTTATGCCACAACAGTAGAGGAGAATATAGACAAGCTGAAACATTTATAAAATGAAAGCACTTATTTTCTAGTACCTGGAGTATTAGAGGGCAGGACTTCCAGTCCACCAAGAGACATTCATTTAAACGCCTTGCAGCCACAAGTTCCCATGACAGATCCTGCCCTTTAATAAAATCAAGTTATTCCTTTTAAATGTTATTGGCATTTTATAGGCTGTTAAAAGGAACAGAGCTCAGAATGTTTATATTGCTCTGAGTCTCCCTGATTGTGTCCCATTCTGATAACCACCTGCCTGATGAAGCTTTGATTGGGGCTGCATCTTCTGCAAATAATTCAATAGGAAACAAACATGTTACTGTTGTATTAAAAACAGAATGTGTACTGGGACCTAAGATTATCGGTCAGTGCAGGAATTTCCAGGCATCTGGTCTGTAGCTCATATTGCATGCAGTGAATTATATCTCAGTAATTGAGAATGATGAATGATTTGACCCTCTTAAATATATAATGAGGGAAAAAAAAAACCAAAACAGCACAGTCAGAGCCAAGATTTAGGCAATTTTAGCCTCCAGGAAAAAAAAAGCTTGTAACCCAACACCACCTACAAATCTCAGCGGATACTTTTGTGAGGTAGTATGTCGTGTACCTTGAGCAATACATGTTGCATTGTGGGCAGGAAGAAACACTAATATTGATCTTCTACACCGTGAAAAACCATATGTAATGTCAAAGAATTTAGAGGTTTACACAATAAGGTTAAAAAAAACCCACCTAATGTATTCCTTGGGAACTTTTTTTTCTTACACAGCATTCTTATAAATACTTATAAAAGACAAGAGTATTAAAATAAGTGTTACAATAGACTGCTAAATTAGTCTGAAACAATTTAATGTCATAATGCAAGATAATACCTCTTTGTGCACATGTCTCTGCAGTTCTATGACTACTTTACAAATACATACAGTTAGCAGCATACCCTGAAGTTAAAAAGCATGATAATTAGTAATTTCATGCTGGTATTTCACACTGGGATACCCTGCTGTGGCAGAAGGCTGTCCGGGACCAATCTCCCATCGACACAGACACTGAAGGCAGAGGTCAGATCACTTGTGTTATGGTTTGTCTCTCTTCCCAGCTGGCCACCCTCCTTCCTGTTGTATCGAGTAGAAACAGCAAAATGCAGAACCTCTCATGAGACTTTGGAAAAGGCTCTGTCTATAAAGCTGCAGAATCCAGTACACAGATGAAAAGGCATCTATAGAACCCGGGGGCATTGGCCTTGAGTTACTATTTTGTAATACTAGGTAAAGAGAAGGAAGAAGGATGAAAGAATTTCATAGACAGTCCTAAAATTTTTATTTAAAAATATCATGGAAGATTGCTAGGGAAATTTGGTTTGTATAGTAAAGGAGGGAAGTGGAAGGCAGAGAAGTGATCACCTGATAGAAAGAGAATAAGCTAATATAGAAGAGAGTTTTAAAATTATCAAGATGAAAGAAATTAGTACTCTTGCTTCTTTTGCCTATTTTGCTTACATGGGCAACCAGCAGCTAAAAGCAGTTTCTGGTCAGTTTAACTGGTTATTAAAGAAATTCACTCTCTGTTTTGATGACGGTTCAGAGACGTGCACGCTCAGCATTGTAGAAGATGAGCATGTGAACAGTCTGCATTTCTGTTTTGGCACAAGGACTGGATTTAAATATGAATGGGCAGATCTCCTGCAGCTGACAGAAGTGCCCACTCATTCTACCACTGCTGCAGAGATGTCACCACCGGCTCCAGGGTCCCATTTTTCAGAGCAGCAATTCAGAAAATGCATATTTATAACAATTTTACAGCCGAACGAGTTAACAAAGCACAAAACACTTGAATTACAGAGGAAGTAGCAAAACCCATCTGTATTGTGTGATGGGCTCCATTGTGTGGGCTCCATCCTGCTCCATGGCAGACGGAGTGTGCACTGAAAGCCCTACATTTGTGCTCTGAAAGACAGCAGCTGCTTCCCATCTTCCACATCTGAGGAGAGTTTTACGTTCAGAGCACTCACAAGCCAAGAACACACATCTCTGATACTGGCTGGGGGCAAGGGCATTTCTCTGACCACCCAGGCTACCTCCTGCTCAGGAAAACTTCATGTGGCAAACTAAGGAGGATTTGCCAAGGAAATATACTGGACTGTTAAACACGTATTCCAACAGAACAAGACAGAACAAAAATTGACCAATATTTCTAAATACACTGATAGACTGGTGAAACTTTGTATATTTTCAACACTGGGAGCTAATTTCCACAACTGGAATGACAATTTTCTTCCAGAATATTTTCTACTGTGCTAATAAAAACAAAACACAAGAAAAATAGAGAAAAGTTATTGCTAACCCTACTCTTATTCAACAACGTCCTATTGTCCATTGTTATGGTAAAATTATTCTTAAAATTTCTGATTTGTGGTTGATTTACCTGTTTTAATAGAACATTTTACCTACATTTCTTCCAATATATTGCTATGAATCAGACAAAGATACATCTCACTTTTTGCTTTTTTGATGAGACACATTTTTTTTCTGAGCTTGAACTTTTGTGTCAATAATTCAGCCATTAATCAATTTCACAGAATCACAGAATCACAGAAAATTATGAGTTGGAAGGGACCCACAAGGATCATCTAGTCCAACTCACCATCTAATACCCATACAGCGACCGAGGGCACATCCCAGAGCATAATAACAACCTAGATGCCTCACAACCTAGCAGGCCACTCCGAGCCGGAGGGGGCCCAGGGTCATCCAGCCCTCACCCCCCAGCTAGACCAGCTAGACCATGTCACTAAGCTCCTCGTCCAGTCTTCTCTTAAACACTTCCAGGGATGGCGACTCCACCACCTCCCTGGGCAGCCCATTCCAATATGCAATTACTCTCTCTGTGAAAAACCGCTTCCTAACGTTAAGATTAAACCTCCCCTGGCGTAGCTTGAGGCTGTGCCCTCTCGTTCTGGTGTCGTCAGCCTGGAAGAAGAGGTCTACACCCATC
>WEKX01027978.1:0-19965 GCA_013390025.1 Pitta sordida
ACCTTACTGATTCTGTGATTCTTTTCTCCCATTCATATAGCTCATTAAGCATTTGGAAGTTTCACTGATTTTGGAGAAGTCTTCCTCTTTACAAAGCAGCATAGAGTATAGCTAGAGTACAGACAGAAGACATGTCCTTATTTTCCTCTGTTTCATAAAAGGGGGAATTTTTGGCTCCTTTTTTTCTCCTAACACTTCATTTGATTGACCCATGACTTCTGATGAAATGTAATGTGTAGCCTTGGACTGTCTTGATGCTTTAGAGACAACTCCAGTTTCTGCAACAGAAGAGGAAGACAGAGCAGACTTGTTTTTCTCCAGAGCACCTTGGTTTAAGCTATCCTTATAGAAAGAAAAAAAACCCAGTAAAATCCCCTGCATGCCAAGTGGTCTAAACCATCTGAGATCTTTTTGTATAATTTAATGAGACTTCAAAAAGACTGTTCCTTACTGAGTGCTGATATTTTGTTCTGATGGCATTCACAGTGATATTGGCTAATAACTTCTTTCAATAGCAACATGATGTATTAAAAGCATAATTCACTGAGAAAAGACTTGTTCTCCTAGAACCACACTGATAAGTAAATAAATCTTTTTGAAAATTTCCTGCTATTTATTACATTGCTACAAAGTGATGTCCTTCATTGCTTACAGATGCTTACCAATTAGTGTTTCCCCATGGGCACCCTGGGCTTCCAGCTGCACCTAATATGAATGGCTGTTAGTAATGCTTATGCTCTTGTCTACTTTTTAAAAGATATTTCATTATGCGACTTTTTATACACCTCTTTTTAGGAGGAGGTGTAGCTAGTTATTTTGCAGTGAGGTGTTTGTATGACATCAGACCATCCGCTCTTCAAATTTTCTCACAAATCTTTGGTCACATTAAGTCTGCTGATAGGCTACCTTTTATTTTTATGAGTTTTAGCTAAAAGCTTTACCATGAGTTAGGCTGTACTTTGGATGAAGTAAGTTCAAAATATCATTTCTTCTGATGACTACTGTCTCCCTTCTGGTGACATTTCTTTGGTGACATTTCCTTATTTTGTCCGTGATCCCCAAATTCACATACTGGTTCATGAGGCTTCCAATAATGTAAGTGGATGAGTAACCAACAGGATCCACTCTTTCTCCATTTTGTGTCTTTTGAAAACTTCCAGTGCTGGGAAATCTCCCATTCTGCAGACCCCAGGCCTTCTCTTTCTACAGGCTACCACTGCCAGACTGGCCACAATGAAGGTCACAAAAATATTTTGCATGAAGGTATTTTTGTTTTTATTGTTATCACTTCCTTTTTGAAACTGAAATGTGACTTTTCTCTTTATGAGGTTAGTGGTCTCTTTTGGTATTGCTATGTTTTTGCTTACAGGAATTTAATGTCATATTTAAAGCTTCGTTTTTAAATAATGAGCTTAAAAGCAAAATAATGTCATGGCTGTGTTTAGATGAATGTGTTCTACAACTCCTCCTGATGTCAAGATATCAGATGTGATATCAAAATGTTAGATGTGATTTCAAAATAATAAATACATTTTTTTCATATACATATGAGTATATATGCAAATATGTATACAGGCATACATGTATACATACATTCATGTCCATCCTGGTTTAAGAAAATGTCTTCTTTTGCTTCGAAATTACACCCTTCAGTAGACTGAGAAATCATTTTTACTTCTATGATTACATCTACATTTTGTTTCTGAAAGTCCAAAACTAATAAGGAGCATAGGTTCTAAACACAGTTTTAACAACAAATTTCAAAAATACAATAATCAAGGGTGAACAGATTCAGCTTATTTGGGGATTGCTCAGCTGAAAACAATGAAGCAACGACTAGACTTCTCAGGAAGGATTGAGCCTTACTATTTCTGAAACAGTCCATATAAGGATATTGAAAAACCTGGGGGGGGTTGAAGTGGGGTTTTTTGCTTTGTTTTCTGTTGCTTTTGTTTAGTTTTTTGCGGTTATTTTTAATTTTAGTTGTAGATGCTGCATATTTTTTAATATAAATAGACTGTCTCAATTACTACTTTCCCACAAGTTAGTTGACAAATGTTGAATGCCTTGTATTGTTAAAACTGTGACAATATAATGATCATGGGAGGTGGAGGAAAAGTTGCAGACTGATAACATTTATGAGTCTGCCCTGGAGCTTTTTTCATTTAAACAGAATGTATTTCACTGACTTAACTGGGTTTTTAGATAATCCTGTGTATTTTGTTAATTGTTATAACTGCAACCCGGTAAATGTATTAGATCAAGGAAGTATTTATCTCCTTAAATGCAGTTTTCTTTTCTAATCTGGATGGAGATAGGAAAAGGAAATGAGAGCAGACAAAAAGAAAGTAGTACACATAAGGATAGTGGATGCCACATGACTTTAATAGGCATTGCTTAGTTCTCTGCTTTTGCTCAATCAAAACCCAGGGTAACTAGAGGATTTTGAAATGTTTTCATTAAGTAGGAAAGACAGTGGACACAAAGGGAGACCAGGAGGCTGAGTAAACAAAAATGAAATGTAGATGTGATGGAGGTCATAAATGAACTTGCATAAAACGTACACTGCAGGCTGTACTAGCTGTTGTACACAAAAATATTAATAACAATAAGGCTGAAAAAGACTCAGACTAGGAGTTGCCATAACACAGCAAGTTTCTGTCCAATAGAGATAACTGGAAACTGGATGGTGAATTAAGACTTTCTCTGCTTAACACCTGCAGTTTGCAGAAGAGGCAAGTTTAGCGGATTGTTTTACTGAGAAGCATCTCCTCTTAGAACCTCCTTTCCCTCTCTTCCCTTCTAGACATGCTGGTCAATATGAGGCACTGAGTTACCTGGAGTAGAAGGAACAGAGCATATGTTAAAGTTGGAAACGGAAGAGAAGGCTGGAAAGACATGGAGGAAGGGGAATTGCACATCTCTAATGAGATGTGCTAGATTTTAATAATTATACATGGTACTCCATGGGCTATATAAAGGTATTTTTAACAAATTTTAAATTAACTCTACAGGATAAATATTTTCCTACTTATTTGTACTGAAATGCGATTTTTACTTCGTTATTAAAATGTCTTACACTCTCCTTTCATCGACCAAATTCTTGAGATACAATTACATTCTGATTTAAGATGTAAATACATTTTGGTATGGATCTACATTGGTTGTTTATAACCTGTAAGGAGTCTTACTTCCAGGTTTTAAGCATTTTCTGGTGGCCACAGAAAACCTGGGGAAACAAGTACTTGAGTCTTCTTTACTGCTTCTATGAAAATGTTAGCACAACCATCTGTTCCTATATAAATTAGTGCTAGCCAATATGTGTTCTTTTTAGTTTTGCAATAATTTCAGACCAAAGAATGTCACATACAGGCTGGCACTTGCAATAGTAGAATTAAAGGAAAAAACCATATAGTTGTTTTTAACACATGCATTTGCTTACTGCAGGGATGATGGAGAAGAATGAGTTACTAATTTGTTTAAAGCAGCTGAATCTTCAATTAACCGTGTTATTTGGTCATTGTCAAAGCTGTGATGTTTATGAGAGGAAAAAGTATTTTAATTAGATATATATATCTATATATATTTCTTTCCCTTCCCTTTCTGTTTTGTTCATTTGCAATTTTAGTAAGCATTGTTTTCCTCTTTGCACTTTGCTCTCCTCAACAAAATGTTCACACCTTGTCAAAACCACGTAACTTTCAAAATGAAATATCATTAGTGTGAATCTTTGGCTAAACCAGTGAAAGAGTCTGATATTCTCGGGCAAAATCTTTGGCATCCTATTCGGTCAGTCTTGAAGTGCACACTTTCTGTGACAGAAAAGAGAATATGATCAGGCTGAAACTTCCTTATGATGTATCCAGCAGCAGGTTTAATTTGCTAAAAATTAGTAACTCTTCCAAATGAGACAATGTTGTAATCCTGAAGATTTAGCATTAATATTGTTGACTAGTTATTACAGCTATCTGGATGAAATTATTTTTATGTTTGCCTTCTACGTTACAAATCTCTGGAACTAGGGTGGTGCGTTTTAGTAGTTTTCTTTAAGTCTTGATTTGCATCTCTCTAAAAGAACATTTGTTAAGCCTTTACTAAGTCTCCTATTGAAACATAAAGGAAGGTTCCAGTTTTAGGATATCTCATGCAGCCAAATTCTTCCCGCTTATGCATATGTATCTCATATATGATTCCTTGAAGAACTATTGTTTTGTACCACAAGATCCATATATCTAGTATGCAAAACATTTAAACTTCCTTCCTTCAGATATCCATGTTTGTGGTCTAGGAAAAATTACATTTATTTAGTCTGACATGTTATGTTGCAGATGCAGAGTTCACAAAAGAGCTCTGCAATTTAATCTCTTCCTCTGATTGCAGAGAAGTAGAAATAAGTGGTACATTTGCTCTTTCCAGCCACTGAGTGTGAAAGGGACAGTACAAGCTGGATCAGGTTCTGTCTGGAGTGTAGTGTGGCAAGAAAAGTCCTGAGGAATTGAAGGTCTTGAATTTGATATAACATGGCAAAAAACCTCAGAAGCCTTAAGCTTTTCTTCCAGGACAAAACTACTCACAGACCGTTGAGACCAAAAGGTGGACATAGCTTTGCATGAGTATTGCTCATTCCAAGTAATTTATAGGAATATGTATGGCTAAGAAAGAGCTCATTACTCAAAATTTTGACAAGATATGCGCAGAATTTAATTATTTTGTTAAAGAACTATGCAAACTTGCTGTCCACAATCCCAAATATCTGCCAAAGATTTTTCTGTTCTCAGTCTTACATTGAGCTCTGTCTGGGGTGGGCATGACTAAAGATTGAGTATTATCATACGGTGAGTGCACATAGCTCATCAATAGAGCTAACGGTCTCAGTTTGTTCCTTGATTTAAACAGGTCTTATTTTCTAGTGAAAGGAATGCTTGGCTCTGAAGGCTATTGACATTCTAACAGCAGGGGGTTGTATAAAATCTTCCTTTTAAATTCCTTGTTCTGTTGACCTCTGTTTTGATTTCAGTCTGAGGACAGACTTCTGGCTGTCAAAATGAGGAAAGGTAGAAACGGTGTTTGAGAGAGTGACCATAAAGTACTCTCATTTTTTACATATATATAGAGGTTGGACTATAGCCAAATTGCCTTGTGATAAGATTATGCTTCATTTGGTCTCTTTGCTCCTTTTCTGTGATGTTCTTATATAAGCCTTGAGGTTATTAAAACATATTTTGACCCTTCACTTCATAATGCAAGAGAAAGATTAGACTCCTTCTCCAGGAGTGGTAGCTTGAAGCAATAAAGAGAGTCTGTATATAAATAAACCTCCAAGAGAAAATTCTTTGATAGACAACTCTTGACAATACAGAAAACCTTTGTATGCACCATCTGAAGCACGGAAGGAATTTCTGTCTCACAGATGAGTGCATTCAAAAGAACTATAACAAAAGAGGGCACTACCTTTTTGATGAGAAAGTTCTGCTTTTGGTGTACTGAATTATATGATGCTGGCTTTCAGTAAAAGCTAAGTAACAGATTGCATTGGATAAGTATATTTTTCCAAGAATGCTCCTCAGCAGTGAAAGATAGCATACTTCTATTTTTGACAGAATGTGGTCTTATATTGACCTAGTCCTCTAGACCATCTCCTCTAGTCAAGAAGAGTATTTTGTATTCATTTCTTTCTTTCAGAGTAAAGGCAGGGGAAAAAAAAACCCACAAGAAAACCAAGCTCAGTTTAGGACTTCTAGAGATTGAGTTTATAAATAAGGCCAGGATTGACAGCTCCAACATGCAGGGCACTAGCCTGGACCTCTTCAGGAGAGAAGTAGCCAGTGTCTATATTGGATGTGCAATTTCTTTAGTGGCACACACCACATTTTATGTGTGTTTTTTTTGCTTATTCAAAATAATTTTGGATTTATTTACTGAGGAAGACAAAGAGAAAAGAGAATGAAAGAAAATAAGATTGAGAGAAACAGCAAGTAACATGAGATTATTACAGGATGTGGAAAAATTTTGATGACCAATATTCACGTGGAAATAATTCAAATCCATTTCAATTATACAAAAAAGCAAGTGCATTAAGCCATGAAATGTTAAATGGATTTGTTTCTATTTCTAATAAATCTACACATTTATAATTTGGACAATATTCATATAACTGAATTGGGTTTGTTTAAAGATAGTTGATGTCTACAAATTTCTTCCAGTAGCAACCTTAATGGCTAGTGTGTGTGTGTGTACAAAACACGTGAAATTATTAAAAAGAGTAAGAGATGCTTCCACTTCTGAGGAGATTGAAACAGCTGTTTAAAGGACCTTTGACACTGTTTAGATGTTTAGGTTTAGGTGTTTAGAAGGAGGTGAGAGTGACTTCCTGTCCACTGTAACTACTGCTACAATACAGCCAGGTAGAAAACAATTTTATTGGTAAGAATTTAGCCAATTTAAAAGTTATAATGGTATTTTGTGGAGATCTATGCTTCTATTTTCAAGTAGTAAATTAAATTTTCTTATGCTTCTTCTCTTTGAATGTACCATTTCAGACAAGATGGTGAGTTCTCTATAACAGTTCTGACAGTAACACTACTGCATAATTTTTCATATTTTTATAAAAAAGCAAAGTCTGTTAAAAAAATAAATTAAGAATGAAAAAGTAAAATGGAACTGGGAACAGTAGAAATATCTGGCTTCTGACATAATTTCTACCTTCTTTTAAAAGGCCTTCTTTGCTTGCTTTGCCTTCAACCTCAGAATGAGAATATTTAAACCAAATATAAAGCCAGTCTGCCTCTTTCCATGATTTTTCTCTCCTCCAGCTTTCTTTCCCCCTTGTAAGTGGAGAAAACCATTCCAAAAGATATATTATGAGGGGTTTAGGGGTTATTTCTCTTAGAATTACTTTCCTGCCTGGAAGAGACATCTTACCCAGAGACGGTCGGTCCTCTCCCACTTCGCACCCCCCAGATAATGGCTTCATATCTTTGCTGCATGATTTTTCAGCAATTAAGGAGGCCCATTTCGGGACTGTGCATGCACGACCTGACATACATGAATATTCAAAACATGCAGTCATGAATATGCAAATTCCCCCAACGGCCGCCTGCGCTGGGGTGGCTCGGGGCGGGTGCCCCTGCCGTGGCGTTGCAGCGGTGAGCTGAGGCAGGCGCCTGTGCTGGGCAGCATGGCAGTGAGCAGGGCCAGGAGTCCGCCCCGGGCTGGCTGTGGCAGTGTGAGGGTGCAGGGCAAATTTGCATATTAATGAGCTGCCATTCTATGCAGATGGAAGGCTTCACGGGATATGGACAAGACCCCGGGGTATGGGAGACTGGGCTGTAGATGTTTTCTCCTCTTGCATTCCAGAAGAGCTCTCCCTGCCATGAGTAGAAGTTAAGATCTTGCAGACATGTTTGAAGGCTCTACAGGGAGGGAGCTGGGGGCAGTAAAAGCCACTAGAAGAACCGAGATCTTGTCTTTCCCTAGGCCTGGTGTTTAATACTGTTAAGTTAATATTTTTTAAGTCTCAGTGTTCTTGCCTTGGCAATAAATTTTCCTAAATCTTTCTACTGCCTGGCATTTTGGGGATGCCGGTGCATAATCTTTCTTCACACGCCTTTCCAAGTTCTTCTTGTCCCTTCCTTAAATACCTTAAATGAAAGAGTTATTTGCTTAATGAACTAGTAATATTACTCTCAAAGATGCCTGTTTGACTCTTTGAAAGTGGTGCCAGGACAGAGAGAGCCAAACAAATTTCCTTTGAAGCATATTTTTGTACCTTTAACTTTGGTGGTCCTTCAAAAGGAAAGCTTGTCTATACTGTTCAACAGACAGGGAAGTTCCACTTGAAAATCTAAGTTATAACCTTAATTGTGATAATTCTGTGCCCAGTTCTTTTTCAAAACTTGAAACTTCAGAAGACAGCACAGTGGGAAGTGACTAATCTGGTTGCTCTCCCTAAGGACCCCTTCAAAACTCAGCTGATCATTTGACAGTAGTCAATTTTTGCTGTAGTGGTCCAGGACACTAGTCCTATTTCTTTATATGAATTTGAGTAGAGTTGTACTTGTAAATGAATGTCACATTAGTGTGTTCTGAAGCAAGATGGTCGTGGAAGTATAAAGACATGACTGCCCCCCAAATTTTAAACTCTTTAGTGGTACTTATATATCTTATAAGTAATTTTAGGAGGCTGATGGTTGATGAAAGTAATTAGCATCGATACCCAAAACCTGAAAGAGACAAAAGACTGCTAGTGGGTTGAGTTACCCTAGAATGGATGGGATTGAGATCTCTGTTACACTTTCACAGAATCACAGAATCACACAGAATCACAGAAAATTATGAGTTGGAAGGGACCCACAAGGATCATCTAGTCCAACTCACCATCTAATACCCGTACAGAGACCTAGAGCTTTCAGGACACTACTAGCATCTAAGCACTTTCCCTGCAGCTCCTGCAGCACTATGAGGGCTGGGGATACCCTCCATCACCACTCGCAGCACCACGGGGTCCCCAACTCCCACAGCCACGCCGCGAACAACCCGCCCCACCCCCCACCCCCCCACTACTCAGGGGTTGTGATGGGCAGGGTGATGGGTGGTGCTTAATTGCATATTCATGAGCTTATTTACATGCCGTCTCTTCACATTTTGCACTGCGCTTGCACAGAAGGGAATTATCTCAGAAAAAAAATCCGTGAAGGATTGAACCTATAAGGAGGAAAACCGCGAAGAGGCGGGAATTTACTCTGTATGATATCTCACCATCTGCAATTAGATAATTCTATTTCTATTCTTAGTCTGATATCTGATTAGTTTAAATATCTTTGAATTAATGTAATGATGCTCTGACTATTAGGTCTTCTGTCAAGAGATTTTAATGACTATCAAGTCAGATGATTAAGTAGAATGACTCTATAGTAAATATGAATGCCTCAAATGTCAAGTTAACGAAGTGAAAGCTATTCCCAGGAACAGCAACATCAGTTGAGAGTTCAAAGGAAAACGTGGTTTCAGAGGAGTAAGCAGCTATATAAAACTCTATTAATGATCACTGTAGATAAATTTTGAATTTAAATTAATTTCTTGCTTCTGGAGAGAGCAGTATTACTGAGCTTCAACCCATGATGCAAAGAGATTTACATGAGCTGAACATCTGTGACTCCCTGACTACTGACCTCCTAAATAAGATTTTTTTTTAGAATTACATTAGTTGTAGATTTAGTAATTCACTGTTTTTTCCCTCTCTCTGCTAAAAGACAGCTGTTTGAATTAAATTCACTCTTTGTCCTTGCAGGGTCTGCATTCTGGTGCTTACTGGATATTGTTCCTATAAAGAATGAAAAAGGAGATGTAGTACTCTTTCTGGCCTCTTTCAAAGACATAACTGACACAAAAGCGAAGATTGCTGCAGAAGACAAAAAGGAAGGTTTGTGTGAATTGCAAAAACATTGATAAGAACCAATATTTATATGTTTTTGAGAATCGCACCTACATGAACTTTTGCTTTTGTGTAAATTTTTTGGTATAGAGACCTACTAACTTTCAAAAGAATAAATTAATATATGACACAGAAGGATAAATAATATGTAATTCTTTTTATTACACATTCCTTAAAGATGGAATTCAGGAGACAAATTCCTTGGTCCTCAAAACTAAATTTGTTTTTAAATACTGCAATTTGTTTATTTATTTTACTTTCTGAATTTTCAGAAGCACATTTTCTAAAAGTTAAACACTTTCAAAGATTCCTTCTGTTAATCCAATTTCAGTATGGCTGAGAGATGAATTAATGCATTTTTTCACTTTTTTCCATGAGCAGAATTTAGAAAAGCTTTAGAAATTATTATGCCTATTGAGAAGAATACATGTTTTTGGGTCATCTAGTTTTCATTACATTATATTAAATTATAAGATCTATTATGTCATCAGGATTATCCAATAGTATAGGAAATACACTCTTACTTTTATTTGCTTCTGAAAGAAAACATTTCAAGTGTTCTCTCATTAATTTGGAAAAGGAATGTATTATGGTAATTATTCTCAACTGCTATAAAATAATTTTGACTTCATAGTGTAATCAAAGTTTGCTAAATTTTACGAACACAAAGAAAAGTTGGTGTGGAGGGATGAATGCCATGAGCATTGACCTATGTTGTGCATCAAAGCCAGCGAACCTATTCAAGATTTGTATTTTTTTAAAGGCAAGCTGAACAAAAACTTTCATTTTGCAATTTTTCAGTGTCAAAGAAACTGCTTAGAAGAGTTTATGCACACAGCAAGAGAAACTCTCAAAATTCTGTAAAATGTCGTTACTGTCAAAATTTCCAACCTGGTACTACTCTGGTATTTACTTAAATTTTCCAACCTGTAATACCCGTTTGATCTCTGTATATCTCAAAACCAACATACATATGGCCTTATACTCCTTTTCTCCTCATGGTTTCTAAGCAGGAGCACAATTAGTATTCAACCTTTTCTGCTTTTAAGTATTAACTTTTCAACAAAAAAGTTATATTTCAGTTATGGGGACAGGTAATTCAGCATTTTTAAAAAAAGTTTTAGTACTTAAAACCAGAAAATATAATGTTCCCCTGTTTTGATGAATATTCATAAATCAACATTTGTTCTTGTGCCTCTTCTGTACATTTGGAAAAATGATTTCAAATTTTTCTTATTTTGCAAGCCCTAATATAAGAGGGTTGTTTTTTTGTTTTGCATTCTTCACTTTCTGCACTGAACATATCTGAATGTTTCTGAACTGTAAGACTGAAAAATAGCTTTGAAGTACAGTCACACCTTGCTACATTGCGACCCCTCCATTGCCACCTCACTGGTCTGCGAGAAATTGTTCATGCAAATTTGCCTCAGTGATTAACAGATCTTTCCAGCTGACGCATGCACAGTGCCTCTGCTTTGCCAAGGGGCAGGGCCAGCACTCCCTGTGGGGCAGGACTGGCCCGGCCCTGCAGGGAGGGTATGCAATGCCTCTCGTTCCCGTGGGGTTTAAGGTCCCGTGGCACCGTGACCCGAACCCTACTCCGCTCTTGTGTGTCTCCATGCCCAGTCCCTACAGTTGAAGGCTCACTCCACGGTATGCCCCAGTTGGCTGCTGTGACCCAACACAGCACTGCTGCAAGCCACGTCGTCCCCTGTTACTCTAAGCCCAGCTGGGAGACTGAGCCCCACCGGGTGCGTGTTACTGCTTCCATGGTTACAGGAGGGGAAGGCGATGCAGTCTGTGCCTTGGGACTGCATGCCTGGCACACCTGATGATGACACAGCTCCAGGGAAAGTGCCCCACACAGCTGGGCTGGCTGCGGCAGTGGTGGGGTCAGCGCTGTGTGCTGGGACGGGGCAGAGGTGGGATGTGCCCACAAANTGGGACGTGCCCACAAATTAAGATTTCCCAGGCTCTAAGAGTGCCGACCAGAGCCCTGGGACACCCCTTCCTCGCCGCAGTCCCAGAGCTTCCCCACCATGGAAGCAGTGGAAGCATGAGCAGTGGCAACAGCCACCGCGGCGGCGGTGGAAGTGGTAGCGTGGCTGAAGAGAAGCCCAGGGATTCTCTGGGTGTCTCCCCAGACAGAGAGGGCTCAAACACTTCCGTTTACTCCCCTGTGCTCTGAGACCCCATGAGGAGGAGGAGAAAACGCTCCCCAGCGTTCCTGATTGGCTGGGGGTGGAGTGATGGGCATGGCCTGTCTGCAAATTAATAACCCATGCGTGTTTGCTAACTAGACGTTTCACGAAACCCTGACAAGACCCATTCATCACAAAGGGTGAGGTATCTCTGTAGTACACAAGTACATTTTGCAACATTTCTTTATATCGAATTTCAAGGAATTACTACAAATAATAAAACTAAAATATAAAAATATTTTTCCTAGTGTCTCCTTAGACCTTAGAAAATCTTACTCTTAGGAAATTTTTAGGAAAGTAATTTTTTAAAACATGGTATGTGGGACCATGTAGAAGCAAAATTGTCAGAACATCTGTTCTTTAAAGCCTAATGCCTTACTGACAAGCAATGCAAATTTTCAGGATACTTTCAGTGACAAATCATATTCAGTATGCCAGTGATGGCTTGAAATACTGATTACTTGTGAAATGACAGCTATTGTTTACCTGATAAAAATTTTGCAGATGTATGCCTATTTTAGGATGGATTAAAATGGTCTTTTGATGTGGTCTCATATCAAATTACAAATCTAAGCAGATTTTACCGCATTTTTTCTCTAGCACTTTTACAAATTAAACATTTACAATGTACAATGTGCATGTTTACAAATTAATGCTGCTTTTCCTACTGACACAGGACTGCACGTACACAGAGCTTCATTAAACCAGCAAATGACCATTCAGTTGCTATAAGCTTATGAACATTGACACCTGGCTGTCTTTCAGGATGTACTCTTTGGAGCACAATCCTCGAAACTTGGTTGTTCCTTTCCTTTATACTAATTTTAAAACTATTATAATAATTTTATATTATCTATGCATCATAGAAACAAAAAGTAGCACGTAGTGTGGGTCTTTGCCAGATACATTCTTTTATATAATATAGTGAGATTAAAAAAAAAGGATTTAACCATTTATTCAAAATGTTTACAGGCTCCAGCAATTCAATTTTATGTAGGTCTACCTGACTTTATAAAAATAAATTTAGTGGTATGTAGTACATAGTGTAATCTATGCAACTGATTCGGTATCTCATATTTCAGAATATTTAACTTCTAGAAGTACTTGTGCTTCTTCACTTAGACCACAGCTACTATCAGGCACATAGAATGCGCAGAAAATTAACAGAATCTCTGTTAAGAGAAAATTGACTTGATGTTTTGTTTGGATGTGTGAAAGAATTTTTTTATGTTCCGTGTTTGACATCCATTGCAAAAATTATGGATATAAATTACTGAATATTAGTTTCACAGTTACTGTTACTTCTCAATGATTACTGAATTTGTCCTTTAAAAATCAAATTATTTATAAACTTTGAGTTGAAAGCAAACTGTTTCTGTAAGACAATTTCCATTATGACCAATTTTCTATTACCTTTTTTTAGCATATATTCTGAGGTTAGACTATGAGTGGGAGAACTTAAATACAAATATTCGCAGTGTGAAATTCATGCAAGGCCCTTGTATTAACATTTTTGTTTCAGTCTCTCTCTTCTGTTTTTTGACCAGAAGAGACTTTTATAATTTGTATGGGTCATTAATAATAATATTCAATACCTCGCTTTAATTTCTATCTCCTTAGAAAAATGATCTAACAAAATTCTTTCATGTTCCTCTTTTGCTAAGTCTGCCCTGGACCACTTGGCATTCCAATGGCCCTCTATGGTAATATGCTCTCACTTGTTGTGCCTCCAAAATTTTTCTCCAGCTTCCTTCATATTTTTTCCTAGCTTTGATATCACCTCTTTTTTCTGTAAAATTTTGTTCTCCTTGTACTTTACAATTATACATTCCTGAGCTTTATCTCCTGATTTTATGACCTCTTTCTTTTTGTACATTGTATATTTACTTTTGCAAATCCCAAGAGCTGATACTCTTTTCGATTTTCAACAGACATTTTCTTATCTGTTTTATCTCATCTGTTCAGACAACTCCAGTTCTTCCTTTGTGCCAATGTGCCTTGCAAAAATCTTTTTTGCCTTATTTCCCTTTACCCAGCCTCCATGTCAGATGTCGTCTGTGACCTTTTCTTTAGAATGTCTCATTCTACATACAAATTTTATGATTTTTCTTTTCTGCTTTTCTTCTGTATAACATTTTCCAGCAAAAACTGCCTTATCAATCAATGGGAGGAGCAGGCTTTGTCCTAAGACTTTCATATAAGAAAAGTACAAAAACACATGACTGAGAAGATTGGTAATTTTTAAGAAGTGCTATGACAATCAGCAACTTTGGTTGGGTTTGGTTTTTTAGGTTAATTTGCTATGCTACTCCCTCACCCCTTCTACAATACTTGGATTGCCATATTCTTAAAAACTTTGTCTTTTCAGTAGCAGTAATTTGCTTGCAATAATACATTTGCCCTACCTGTAAGTTTACACCCTGTTTTCCATCTGTTTATTAAGATCTATAATAATTTACTTTTGTGAAAAACAACTCACTATATTTTCTTCCTAAAATTAGGCTCTTTAACCAAATTGACGGTCTCTTCAATATAAAGAGAAAGGTTTATTTGTTTGGGTTTTTTAATAAACAGAGTGATCCCTTCAGAAACGGTTTAATAAGTTTTATGTAAGTTTTATTTTAGCATCTCACTTTACAATGCACTACCTTCTGGTAAACTAATAAAAAGTTCTATTGTCCTTTTGGGGGAAAAGTGATTAAACTGAAAATTCCAGACTCCAATTCTGGACTCCAGTGTGTCCAGTTCTGGGCTCCCCAGTTTAAGANCTGGGTCAGATCTTTTCATTTCTACATCTGAACTTTCTATAATACGCTTGTACATATGCTGAAATTTAGCAGGACTACAGGAATCCAGGTAAGGAAATAAGAAATCAGATTATGCTGTACCTGCCTTTAGATCTTTAATCTGCTTGCTAATGTGTAATAACTTGGGTTACATAGATCTAGAGTTCTACGGCTATAGTCACTGCTAAAATTCCCCTGTTGAATTTGACTCATTCCAAAAATCTTGCTCTAGCCTTTATTTGTTGTCATTTTGGCTTTTTCATTGTGAAAACTTTGAACTCTTTGTTTGAAACAAATTGTCTTAGGAGAGACTTTCTCAACTTTATTCCAGCATTGTGTGTGCAATGTGTGCAATAGGACCCACAAAATCATGCGATAGTTGTGGTGAGAAGGCACATCCAGAGACTGTCTGGTCCAGTGTACCTTTCTCAAAGCAAGGTCAGGTTGAATGGGTTACCCAGGACCATGTCCAGGTGTGTGCTGAATATCATAAATGTTTGAGACCCCACAATTTATCTGAACAACCTGTTCCAGTGCTTGATTGCTCACAATGTAAAAAAAATCTATTTCATAAAATAGAATTTCATGTTTCAGGTTGACTTGTCTCTTTGCAAAAACGCTTTCACCATCAAAATAATGTGAATTAAAAGTTGACTACAACCTTTTCAACCCGTGATTAAACTAAGATGCATGTTATGGTTTAACTGGCTATTTTTTCATGGCTTCTTAGTAATTCTTAGATCTATATGAATTTTTAAGGAAACAGATTTATTTTGATTATACATCATTTGTTGAAGGGAGGAGTTGTTCTTTTCAGTGTGCCAGAAGTGAAATACCATGTGCCAAACATTTTGCTTTCCAGACTTTTTATGTTAAAAGTGTCTGGAGCAGGAATGGTGTCTTCTAAGAAATTTTGCAATATGGGCTTTGATTTATTCTGCTTAATTACTGTCTCAGCTCCTTCATGATTGCTCAAGCTACAGCAGTGAATATCCAGGAGACAACTTTCTATTTTAAAGCTTCTTACACCTGTCAGGGGCAGGATACTGAGACAGGGAACATACATTCACCTAGATGTTCAATAATCAAAGCAGATAAAATTGTTTCAGGATGTACAAGGTGGGATAGAAGGACAGGTTTACCTCAATATTCCCACTGCCCAAGGGAAGAACATATTGAGGAAGCTTTTATTTTACAATGACTGTTACATCTTCCCTAGGATGACTTTTTTCCTGACTCACTACCAAAATGAGAAGGGTCTGCAACTCTTCTGCCACCAGTGAAGAGAAATTTGTTTCATCCCAATCAGCGCAGGATAGCTTAAATTCTTAGGGGACAAAAATAGAGCTTCCTTTGTCTGTTCCTTCTGGTATTTGTGAGCATATAGATGCTCTTTTCTCTCCTTTCCACCTTCTTCTGAAAGCAAATAAGTTGTATCTGAGCCTTAAATCTTTAGAGACATAGCAATCTTTGTAGCTCTTGCTTTAGCTTTTCAACCAGTGTTAAATGCAAGTGGCACTTCCATTCCAGCAACTCTCAGAGAGGCACAGGACATGTTCTGGAGGTGAGGGGAAGTGTCCTTTGTGGTGTATACAGAATGAAAATGAGCAAAAGAAGGGCAAAGTCTGATTCTCAAATAAATGCAGAGAGGTAGACTGTATTCTGGGATATCCTGGAGAGAGAATATATGCATTAGCAAGTGAGTACTTCATTAATTCATCAGTTCCTAGATAAACATGTGATTGCCTCTAAATTTTCCTTAGAAAACAAAGTTATCATACTGTGGGGAAGAGGGAGAAAGTTGTTTAGGGTTTTTTTGTTGTTTTGTTTTTCATTTTGCTGGCAGAATTGTGAAAAATATCGTCAGACATTTCCTCGAGAATTTGGAAGCTGAAGCAGGTAAGACTGATAACATAAAGCATGGAAGAAACAGGGAATATATTTAGCACGTATCCTGCCAATTAGAAGAGCTTTTCAGAATTGTGTGTGTGTGTGTGTTGTAGGTGACTTTGTAAGAAAGTAGAGGCTTTAGAACCTTTCTATATAATTAAAAACAATATTTCTATAGAAAAAAATACAAAAAGGGAGGAATATCTTTAAATCATTTCATTGGCCTAGACACAGCCTGGTATCTTACATTTTATTAAGAGACCATGAGTGCTAGAATGCATATTGTATGTATAGTTTATGTTCACAAACACAAATAGGAGGACAGGCTATATGCAGAATTTAACTGTAAGTGCAGTATATAGTGCATGTAGTTCTTGCTGTAACTCCTCAGAGCAATTCTGAGGTTCTCTAAAGACCCAGCAAATAAGATCTATTGCAAGTGAGTTTTGCATAGCTGTGGAAAAGGTCCCAAGCATCCATCCTGAGTTGTACAATTAAGTTTAAGCAGTTTTAGTTTATGACCAGTCACTTTCATAGTCTGAAAATCTTACTCCTTGAGAGATAATCAGGGATACTTTCTGGATGTTTCAATGCCCACATGAAATGTATACATAGAAATTATAGGGGTTTGGATTTATATGTGTCTTAGTTCCTGAAGCTTTTTTTTTTTTTTTAAATCTATTTCCCCCACTGTTTTAACTTGAGACAAGTTGGACTGACTACAAAATTGCTTTATAGGCGGGCCAATGGTTTCTCAGCAAGCTGTGCCAGGTTTGTTGGACTGCCACGGTGCCTCCATCATGTTTACACACAGCTGAGTTGACTTTAAACACGCATGTCTCAACAACTAATAACATACAACCTCTATAAACCCTGATAGGGACACATCATGGAATAAACAGTGGCAGAAAACTTGACCCTCTCGGCTCCACTTGGGGGAAAGTCACCGGCTCCTGCGGGATTTCTGGGCTTGGTACGATACACTGGTGGCAACAAAAGGCAAGAATCCTGGGAATCCTTAGACAGGAATGGGCAAATATCATTCCCTTTGGTCTCCTGAGCCAGTGCAGGAGGTGGGGCACTCCTGGGAAGGCTGCATAGTGTACCAGGGCTGAGGGGGGTGGGGCAATGCAGGGGGCTTAATTGTTTATTCATGAGCAATGTATCTTTGAGGATCATGGGCTTTGCAGGCGGGGAGGAGACTCAATGTCCCATGAAAGTCGGATGTTCATTGTATTCCTATTTTCACTTTAGTGAACGAGGTGTTTTACCATCTATTTCTTTGCAATCCTTTTTTTTAATTATTTGAAATAATAATCACCTTTCTCAAATATTCTGGAGGACAAAAGATCAGCAAAAGTCTACGTGATTGAATTAATGGATTTAAAGGAAAAAAGAAAGCCTTTAGTTTCAGTGATATTATGTACTTAAATACTACACTCTTGCACAGAAAGCGACATTAACATTTTCTCAAATCAATGAAAAGTTTCTCATGGCTTAAATAATTAGAATTATTTATGTTCTGGAGGTTACACAGAATTACACAGAATTACACAGAATATTCTGAGTTGGAAGGGACCCACAAGGATCATCGAGTCCAACTCTTAACACTGTCTCCCTGGCGGGAATCGAACCCAGGTCTCCCACACGCCAGGTGGGGACACTTACCACTGTACTAAAGTGGATTTTTCTTGAAAAATATTTCATATATTCTCTTTATTATTATTATAATTTTGTTCATTATAAGAAATTAGCATATCACTTTCTCATGAGCTAAAATTCACTATGGGAAACATAAAATGTTACAGGAAATAACAATACTATTAGAAAAATAGCTGAGGGTGAGTAATAACTCAGCTGTAAATTCAACACTACATTGTGTTCTGTAAAAACTGCAGATGACTACTCATTTCAATTGAATCAATATATGTTTTAAATTTGATGACATAATAAAAGTGTCAATTTTACCATTTGTGAGACAACTCTCTCTCTAGAATAGCAGCAGTAATAAGCTGGCAATTAACTATTTTTTAACAATTATGAAATAGTTATTTTTGAGTTTACAGATTCACAGAATATTCTGAGTTGGAAGGTACCCACAGGGATCATCGAGTCCAACTCTTAAACAGCACCACTGACTCCCTGGTGGGAATCGAGCCCCCAGCCTCTCGCATGAGAGGAAGGGACACTCACCAGAGTTGGAATATCTTACTTCATTATTAGAGTTTTGTAACTTTTAGGCAGTAGTATTAATAATTGAAAAAATACCTTAAAGTGATTCAGTTTCAGAGGTCTTCTATTGAAACTCAGTTCACTGAAAGCAGTTGAGGAAAAGTGTACCAGCTTGGACTGGTTTTTTTCCTATTCTGTATTTTATGAGATAGACCCAAGTACGGGCACCTAAAAAAAGAATATTTGTTTATTTATTCACTTATTTATCTGGGACTGTACACCTACCAATCACCAAAATGGAAGAGGAGAAAGAACACTTCTGGCTTTGTGTGTTTGTCTTCTCCTACCTGTTTTTCTTAATAGTGGAAGAGCCAGCAGCCCAAAATGCTGTTAATGATTTTTAATCTCATAAGTATACAACTGTTTAAAAGTCTTTCCGATTCATGAAAACAATAATAGGAAGGCATATTATTGCTTCCTTTATTTTGCTCTTCAAAGCTGAATTTTCTCTGAAGGCATAACACTAAAATTATGATAATCGTATCATTGTTTCTATGTAAAATTGGCTCCTTTATAAAATGCTCTGTAATAATGTTTACAGTGTATAGTTGATATATACATTAAGTACATCTTCTTATTGAATCAGTTAATTAGTTAACAGAATAGAAATTCAGCTAGAGGTTAGCTTGGATTTACCATACAAGTAACAGTTACGTGAATATTTGCTTGTTATCAACAGGAAGAATGAGTCATACAACCAGCAGACCTCCTTCAGCCTATTGCCCATGGTAGTGCCTTCATTCTGTCATTAATACCAAAGCAGGCTTTTATCAGTTTTCTCTTTATTGGCAACTGCATGTGTACTCTCCCCTAAAAAAATAATAAGTAATAATTGGTTAAAGATTTTTAAAAGCCTAAAAAAATTTATACCACCCTTCCATACAATCTGTTTTTAAAGGGATTTTTTCAGAATTTGGAATCTCTTTACCCCAGTTCTCTCCTTCAGAATTTCCTTGGTGGTTTGGTTTGGTTTTTTTGAGGACTGCTATGAAATGTGTGTTGCTTTAATGACACTAGATATGGTTTAGTACCATTTTGTTTCCTATAGACACAGTTGTATTTATTTTATTGCACACGGGTTATCCATGGGGTCTATACGAAGATCACACTTTCTGTTGTGTTTTTTCCTTACCTTATGACACAAGTGATGAGGGCTTCTCAGAACATGTATTAAGAGAATGAAACAATCTTGATTGCACTTTTTACAGGAAACCTTTTATAGGTAGAGTTGTTCAATGAGTAAATGATGGAGAAATTCTTTAATAAATAGTAGATTTACTGAACTCATGTTCAAAAAGGAACAGTTCAGTACTTGTATGGCATTCCAGGTAAAAACATGTCTCTGTGCAACTGGGATGAGTGGTTGTGACAGCCTATGGATATACACAGGAAAGGTAATGGGGAAGGTTTATTTCCCAGCCTG
>WEKX01027987.1:0-51985 GCA_013390025.1 Pitta sordida
TTAGGTTTTTTTTTTCCAGCTCTGGCCACGAGGGGGTTAACAGCTCCGCTCTCAGCTCAGTCGCTGCCATGGCATTCAAGGTTATAGAGACGTCTCTGTGAATAANGTCTCCTGGTGAAAAAAGGGAATATGACATCTGTTGTAAGAGAAGGAGGGGTGGGGGGAAAAGGTTGTCTTTTAAATGATGCTTCCTTCGCAGTTCTTATCTTGTTAGTAAATAAATCCTTTATGTTCTTTACTTGTAGTTGCCTTGCTTTTTTTGCCTGTGACCAGTTTTATTTTACAGTTTTTCTCCTCCAGGAGAGGTTGTGGTGAATCTCTGGCATCCAGCCAGGGTCAAACCACGACAGTAACCTGCAGCAGAGACACCATACTGTATATCCTGATTTGTTCTGGAACTTCTTGTATAGATCTTTATAAAGGATTAATCTTGATGGCATTAGTGTGGTAAGACGTATTGCTAAGTTGACTTAAACAACTAACAAAGACTTAAACAAAAAAGTCCTTTGGACGTTGCTATTAAATGGCTAACATGAGATCAACCTCTTTAACCAATTCCTGGCTCTTTCTCTGACATCATTTGGACAACAGGAAAACTGAGCAATGAATTACCAGGGACTACTGTTAGCCTTTTGAATTAAAGGCTCTACTCATCCTTATTCAGAACATTTTTATGAAATATTATGTAGCCCTAAAATGATAGTTAAAAGAGAAAATTAGTAGATTTTAACACTTGTGTTTCAACCTTCCATTTTAGTCAAAAGTATCTAATAGCACAATGTATCTTAGAAAATTTTTACATAATTTAGTATCTTAAATACTAATAATTATCCCGAAGGCATGCTATCAGTAAGCTTAAAACAAATGTGAAAAGCTGAAGATAGGATTTAAATTTAACACTAGTCTTTTTAATGCATTTGAGGCAAGAATTTCCATAAATTAGATGGAATATGTCTAAACCCTTGTCTTTCTGGTTTGATATACCATGTGAATGGTTTCATAAATAGCTGCAGTTAAAATGACAATCCATAGTAGAATGGACAGCTAATTTAATTTTGCTAAATGATTCTTATTTTAATCACTGTAATACATTTTGGTAAATGGTTTAAATCATAATTTTAAAGGCTGATTTAAATTTCAGGGCTTTTGTTCACTTGTCGTGTATTGTTTACTACCATGGTAAAGTGTAAATACTTTTCATTGATAAAATCAATTTATTTTGTATTTTCAAGCATATTAAAGCACTGTTTGTTCAGTGAGTATAACTTTTGTTTGTTCACTGAGTATAACTTTTTAACTTGAAGTACGGTACTAGTGCTTCTAATATAAACAATGACCTTAGTGATTCTGAAGTGGTTGGCTTGGACTGTTGAAATACCTGTGAGCTTCTGAATACTAATGGTGGAAGACAGCATTTCTTTTGCAAATGATCAGAAGTAGGAGCTAGTGTAGGATGGGGACAAGGTGTATGTTCCTATACTTGAGAATAGATAGGTTTAATGTGAGAGCCTGAATTTTTAGTTCTTTGCTGGTGTTGCTAACAAGGTACCTGGGGGCAGTGGCTGAGATGCTTGCCTCAGTATTGTCCTCTCATTTTGCAAGCCCTGTCTGAGGTAACTCACAGCCTGTGTTCTCCATGTTGAAAAGGACGAATGCAGGTGATTGTTGTGATTGTAATACCAGGGTCATGATCGTAAACATCGTGTAAAGCAGTGTTATGAATGTTTATAGAAATTCAGGATTCAATGTGCATAATGTAAATTTTTAACTGCATGTGTGGCAGATGATTTTTTTTTTTTAAAAAGACAGGGATCCTGTCATTTACAGGAGTTGTCTGTGGATATCTCATGTCTACTACATGGAAGTCTGCAGTGCTTTAAAGTGTGAATTATGCACCGTTGCTACAATCTTCCTTGAGTATCAGCATGGCCTGGCTGTGAGGTGGCTTGTTGCCTTTCCCATCTGTCCATTGCTGCTTTCCAAAAAGGGCTTATGTCCCTCCTTGTGACCAGTCTGGCATTTGTTTTTCACCTCTATACAGAAGAACGAAGGGTGAGATAGAATTGAAACAAAGAAAAAATCAGAGAAGCCCTTCTGAAGTATCTTCCTTGTCCCAAGGTATTACACGATGCTGACACCATCTGCTTCACGCAAGAGCTGTCTCCCTTTGGTGTTCTCTAGGCAAAGCCTAGTTCTTCCTTCCTGTGTGTTGGTGGGGCTGTGGCTATGCCATTCTGCTGGCTGGCATCGACTGGCTCTAATGTGGGTGGGTGAGGGGGAGCCCATAGTTTGAAAACCAAGGGAACAGGCAGCAGCATACGCAGCACTCAGTGCTCTCTCTGTCCAAAGCTCCAGAATGGGTGGAACTTGGGTGGACTTGGCTGTAGCGCCAAAAGAATAGTCTGGAGTCATGACTAGAAATTTTCTTTTCTAGTTTTCAGTAACATGAGCTTTCCAAGACAAGTGGCTGACATAATGAGTGGGAAGGTATCTCACCAAAACTCAAGACTGGCATTATTTTTCCATCTGGTAGTATCCAACCTGGAGTGGTTCTTATGTTTCTGTAGGGAAAAGCTTTCTTTCATCAAGGAGTTTATTTTTTGCTCTTTCTATGCAGTTATTTGTCCTTGGGAGCCTGAAATCCCTAGGTCATCCTGTGTTTCTCCTCTGTTTTGCCCTGTGTAATGTCAACATAAGTGAGGGCGTGTTCCACAGCCTTTTAGTATCTGAATCTGCTCTGTTGTGCTATGGCGTAGAAGTCTGGAAATGCCAAATTTCATCTGATGGGGGGATCAGGGCTGGAGCAAAGTCGACTGTATGAAATCCAGGCAACATTTCTCATCAAGTATTGCTTTTGCATTTCTGCATTCAGATTTTGACTTAAAACTGTAATCCTCCTTAATTTTTCATGGTTGTTTTATTTTTTTCACATAAAAATAGAGAATTCATTACTGAAACCATGCATGTCATGAAAATAGAACTTATAAACAGAAAACTTTCTAAAAAAGTACAATTTTGAATGAAAATATCATCTTTAAACAGCACAGAAATTTTATGATGAAGCTATAGCAACTGAACTAGGTTCTGAAGGAACACATTAGAGATAGCCTGGAGTTTGAGCATGGAAATATTTAATGCTGCCTTAAATATTAGGCAGCATTAAATATTAGGCAGCATGTCTGAAGACTGAGAGCTGTCTTCAGGCATTTACTGCATACTCCCTCTGTAGAAATTTCACTGCAAATGTTATTGTGTCTGAATTCCTGTTGTTTTGTACTCTGAAATGCTGGAGGCCCAAATGGGGTAGCAGGCAGATGTTGGAATTTGTGAATAGTAGCTGAAGACATGGGTGCCTCATGATTGTAAGGTGAACATTTTAGTTTCATACTGAAAATGATTGAAAATAATGAGTAAGAATCAGATTCCTCATGGTGTTTCTGGCTCATACAAATGTATCTATTTTGTGTTGTTATATATATCTATATGTGCTGTTTAGTTTTGTTATTTCTTTAATTTTGGGGTCTTTCCTACAGTTGAACTTTTTGTTTGGCAGTAAAGTTGCATAATAAATCCGTGACAATAAATAGTGATTCTGTAAATGAATAGTGTTGATTGCTACAGTTCTCAGAATCACAAAATGGTTAAGATTGGAAGAGATGACTGAAGATCATCTACAGTTGTATCTTGCTTATTTGTGCTTCCTGATTCACACATTCACATATGCACGGATTGTTTTTCAGCGAAAATGATTTGGTTATTTGTGGAGTTTCCCAGTTGACCCATGTGCAGTACCTCTGCTTCGCTGAGGGGCAACGCTGTCGCTCCCTGTGGGGTGGGACTGACATGCCTCCAATGGGGTGGGGGTGGTGGCACCTCTTGCTCAATTGGGACTGCCACAAGTGTTATGAGTTCGGGTCCTACACTTCGGTTACAATAACCCCATGCAGAACTATAGGCTGGGGTTGGAGTGGCTGCAGGAGGATCAGGTGGAAAGGGACCTGGGAGTGCTGGTGGATAGAAAACTTAACATGAGGCAGCAGTGTGCCCAGGTGGCCAGAAAAGCTAATGGTATCCTGGCCTGCATCAGGAATAGTGTTGTCAGTAGGACTAGGGAAGTTATTCTCCCCCTGTACTCAGCACTNTGGCAGGGAAGGTTTAGAACACATGGGTTATAGTTCCACAGTGCCGTGGCACAGCACAGTCCTGTTCCATGGAGGCAGCTGGCCCATGCCATGTGTCTGTGCCCAGTCCATAGCGGGGAAAGGTTATAGTGTGACACACAGCTCAGTGGCACGCTGCAGTCCTGTTCCACAGGGGCAGGGGGCCCGTGCTGCATGTCTGTGCCCAGTCTGTAGCGAGAAAGGCTGTAACACTCGGTGCTGTGGCATGCCATGGTCCCATTCCACAGAGGCAGGTGGCCTGTGCCGTGTGTCCATGCCTGCTCCATAGTGGGACCCTGCAGCAGGAGGCAGTGGTGCTGGGCAAGTGCTGTGTGCTGGGATGGGGCAGCGGCCCTGCCAGTGGGAGGCTTCTGTTCACTCCTGCCTGGCCCCAGTGCAGCAGGGGGAGGCAGTGTTTGCTGGGGAGGTCCATACAGCCACCACTGCTGCTCCTGCACCCAGGACCAGCAGATGTATCATAGTTGGTATAGTTAAAGGGAAAAAAGGTCTGACATCGATGCCACCTGCCACCGTGGGGGGCCCCGGAGTGTTGCATAGTGTTGCAAAGTTGAGTGTTACTGAGCTCCAAGAGTGCTGGTAGCACAGGCCTGCACCAACCTGAGCCTGGGGATGCTAGGGTCCTTCCTGGCAGACCGCTGCCTCCTCCAGGGCCATGGGGTGAGCATCCACCAAGCTTCAACACCCCCACATTCTCAGGGCGAGAAGCTGCCGAGTCCTGGGGTCAGAGGCTAAGCAGTTGCTGAGCCTCTGCTCCCCTGCACCTCTGGGGTGAGCTTCCAAACCATGGCGGTGTGCAAGTGGGAGTGGTTCGGGGAAAGATGGGCGTGGCTTATTTGCATATTCATGATGTGCCTATATTCATGGGTTGGGCGATTCGCGAGACTCCAGGAGACCCATAATCTGTGAATTTCAAGGTATGACTGTAGTCCAACCTCCCTACTCAAGCAGGATGACCTAAAGCACATTACCATAAAATACCAAAGCAAATAGTAGGAACGTAAAGGTGTAATATTTTAAATGGAAAGAAAGATGCCTGAAAGACTGCAGTCCTGAGACACCACAGCCTTTGGTACTGGATATTACAGTACTGTATTGATGTATTTACAATTAAAGCATTTGACTTTTCTCTACTCGGAGAGTACCTGCCTGGATCCTTCTGCTTTCTGCACTAATGGATTTAAAACACTGTGGTTCTCCAGCTGCACTCTCTTATGTAGCTTCAGTTTCTGTAAAACAATTAAATTTTAAGGGCTTTTAGTTTAATCTTTGTTCAGTGCATAGCTATACCAATACAATGCAGTTAAATATTTGCTATTGAAAACAAATTTTGGCTGTTTGGTCTTTGAAATCAGTGAAATCAGGATGAATGGGTGCAATTCAAACTCATTATAAAAGCTCGTTCATGTTGTTTCTGCAAATCATGTCTGACACAATATTTCTGAAGTAAATACTTGTAAGTAATAGCAAACTATGAAATAATTCTGTAGAACACTGTAGGAAAGAGTGCTGAGATGCATTTGACTTCCTAGCATGTGCAAATATTTACTGTTTGGCTTTGTGCTTCTTCCTCTAGACATTACCCAAAACAGTCCTTCACTACAGTGGCTGATACACCAGAAAATCTTCGACTGAAGCAACAAAGTGAATTGCAAAGTCAGGTAAATAAAATTTTTCTTTTGGCTTGTTGATTACAGTAATCCTCGAATATCGTGAAGGTTGGTTACTGAAAGATGCTGTGATAAGCAAAACCCGTGAAGTAGCAGTGTGGGTGGCAAAGCCATGTCATGGGACAGATTTAACTTTTCGAAAACCACTATGCCATTATCAAACTCTGAGGAGGAGAGATGTCAAACTAATTAAACAAAAGGCGGAATTCCTCAACAAGTGTGGGTGGAGGACTCCTTTTGTCTTTTGGCTGGAGAGCTAATGATTCTTGATGGGCCTTTCAGGCTCTGATGGCTGGGCAGAGGTGGAGTGTTCTTTTTGGGGTTTTTTGATTTTTCTTTTCTCCTTGTTGCCATTGTGTTACTGTTTGTAACTGAAAAGGTTCTGAAAATGTTCCCATCTTCTCTGGAAGGTATTGTTCTAAGCTAGGACAAGCTGCTGAAGCTGTGGGGGGAAAAAGCCTGAGATGTATTGAAGCTGTAAATGATGCACTGTGAAGTAGTGAGGGATCACTGTATTAGTATTTCTTTGTATATACATAGTGGCACTCCAATATAATTGTAAATAATATTTTTATGTGGGTATAATACCGCAAAACTCAAGATTTTATTTCTGATCTCACTTATACTAGTTACCATTCTACTACAAAGGCATTGACATCACTGAAATCCTCCATTTTCAGTAGTATGTGAAGTTATGAAATAGTTTTTAGTGTTCGAAATGTTGTAGCTCAACCCAAGGGGTTCGTTCGCCTGAGACAAACTATTGTTAGCTTGAACTAAACATAGTCATAAAAATAGCTGTGTGATTAAAAATGAATTTGTTGTTAGCAAATATTTAGAAGCCTTTAATATTTGTCAACACTGAAATGACTGAATGATCAGTTTATGGATCTGCTGTCCTTTGTGAGTATTCTGTCCTTTGTGAATATTCTGTTATTCTGTGTGATTTGGTGATATATGGGGCAGTTCGTAACCCAGTTGTGATAAATACATTGCCTGTCAAAACTTCCGTAGGTTAGTAAGAAATATATTAAGATGTGAAAAGAAAGGGGAGGGAGAAAAGAAAATGGCAATGAACATGACTCAACTACAATGTTTGCTAAATGGTCTAATGTAAAGTTCTGTTAAACTTTACTGAATATTTAATATTGATATTAATTCACTAATATCTGAAAATCTCTCCTCCCCCCCACTCTCTAATATCACTCTTATATTGTTTGGTTTTATTCAGTGGTGGCAGTTGGCCTGGCTGTGTAAGGCAATTGATACTTTTTGATTGCATTTTATTTTTTTTAGGTTCTAGGGTTTTTATCTGTTGTGTTTTATTTGCAATCCCTCATTATAAATTGATAGCTATCATTTCCAATGTCACAAAAACCTGTAGCAGTGCACAGACAGTAGACATAAAGGACCTTTTTATTTTCTTCTGTGTAGGTTAATGGGTAAAATTGAAGGAGTGCTAAAGAGAAATGGTAGCACAGATATTTAGGATGGTATAAGTTTTTTAAAATTCTTTAACTTCTGCCATTAGAGTTACAGTAGGACCACACTGGGGTGGGCTGGGAACGTGTGCTTCCAGGACCTCATGAGCTCATGTTTAAACACAGCTTGCCCCACGCTCGGCCCCCCTGCTCAGGCAGAGGAGAGTGAGTGTCTGGCTGTGCCTGGCCGGCCCATCACCATGGGAACGGCACTGGCACAGTCAGACGCCAAGCCAGCTCCACTGTCTCTCCTGGGGCAGTGCTGGCATGAGTGGGTGCCACATGGCACGGGCGGCGGGGATGAGGGGATTTTGCATACTCATGACTGCCTACATTGAATATTCATGCATGTCGGGTCACGCATGCGCAGTCCCAAAATGGGCCTCCTTAATCGCTGAAAAATCATGCAGCGAAGATGCGAAGCCACTATCTGGGGAGCGTGAAGTGGAAGAGGGCTGACTGTATTAATTATACAACTGAGAGAAATTATTTCATTCTGAAATTCTGCCATCTAGAAAGTGGATAGTTCATGAGCTGTGTATCTCCTCATGACTTCAGTGGATTTTAGAGTGGAATTTGCTCCATTTTCTTCTAGTTCAGGGGTTCTGTGTGCCAGAGCTACCATTCTGTCACAAACTGTCACAACTTATAAACGATACTTTTTACAGGCTTATTTTAAAGAATAAAAATTTTTGAGCCCACTATTTTTTCAGTGGTTCAGCAGAAAATGTTGGGATTCAGAAGAATTATAAAATGTTACTCCTCTTTCCATAGGATATAGGAAAAATTGATTTTCCTAAACTACCTGAAACGTGTTTCTGTGAGGTTTAATCTCAATGTTAGGAAGCGGTTTTTCACGGAGAGAGTAATTGCATATTGGAATGGGCTGCCCAGGGAGGTGGTGGAGTCGCCATCCCTGGAAGTGTTTAAGAGAAGACTGGACGAGGAGCTTAGTGACATGGTCTAGCTGGTCTAGCTGGGGGGTGAGGGCTGGATGACCCTGGGCCCCCTCCGGCTCAGAGTGGCCTGCTAGACTGTGAGGCATCTAGGTTGTTATTATACTCTGGGATGTGCTCTTGGTCGCTGTACGGGTATTAGNCACCTGAAACGTGTTTCTGTGACACTTTGGAAGCATAAGGAAACTTGTTCTGGTACAGTTCTCTATTTGTAAACTGAGAACTCAGTATTCTAGTACTGGATAAGCAGTATCAGTGAGAAACTTGGAGTTTTCCTATGAATAAACTTGCTGCAACTGCTCACAATGCACTGGCAGTAAATGTTAGATAAGTATCTACTGAAAACTTGGAAATAGAGAGAAACCCTTAATGTACAATGTGATTTTTCCAGTATTATTAGTCAGCAAAAGATTTGCAGATCCAAATATAATTCTGTAAGGGCACAAAATTGCCTACTTGAAAGAAAGGCCATAATGTTTTTGATCATTATTTGCTTCCTTGTTGTTGATACACATCTAGACTGTGTTAAGTGTTAAGCAGCCTAGCTTGTTAATTGTTTCAATGGTGAAGTAAAGATTCCAGGGACTTTTCCTAATCCAGTTTGTATCTTGTCATAAAATAGAACTGTAAATTCTGAATAGTTTCTAAATACTGTGAAGATTATAGGGACCAAGAAATTGCCATCCTGAATCAGTCCTATTGGCCATCTAGTCCACTGTCATGCCTTTTCAGGGAAAGTTGAAAGACTCAACTGAAACAAATACATGGGATTTAATTTGGCATTGTTCAGGTCTCATTCTATTTCAGTAGAAAAGACTCTTTGCATGGTTCAAGTAAAGCCTTTCACATGAAACCAACTTGGCTGGATAGTCACATTATTACTACCTTCCAGTATTCATCAGAGCTGCTCCAGCCTCCTGCCAACGCAGTTGACAGTTTGGGACGGAGCAAATTCTGTGTTAGATGAAGTAAAACGTTATGTTTACTTCTGAATAAGGAAAAATGCTTTTCTACAGTAATAGCTGCTTCCTAGTTTCTAAGTAAACATCTTTAATGCTTTCAGTTCTGAAGAGGCACAACTCTGTGTTTAACTGCAAGACTCCAAGTATTTTTTTCAAAATCTATAGCTTTAGAATGAACTGTTGTTTATTTTGCTCAGCAAGGCAGTAGGAACTGGCAAAAGAAATGCCATTAAATATTGTATAAGCTAAAAGACATACATTTTTGTAAATTTGTTGATTTTATTTTCATTTAAGCAGCAACTGGTGGCATTTTAAGTTGAGGTGCTGAGTCCTCTGTTAAGAATCCGTAAAGGTCAGCATCTGATGCTATGCTGTCATATTGACATCACATGATAAGAGCAAAGCAAACAAAACCAAAATACTGCTTTCTGGATGAGTCAATAGAAAGTGGATATCTTTATAGTACACTTGAAAAATTTTGTTGTTAAAAAATCAAAGACTAAATTTAAAATCTTTCTAGAGAATACCTTTATATTACATAATTTCAGAGCCTTTCCCCACTTTAGCCTTTTGCTTCCATTCTTTCATTCAGTTCTGTAGGTGGAAGGAGATTCAATGCATTTTAGAGAAGCTGTAAATTTGTTTTCTATTATGGAGAACTCCCCATACCAGTGTGGCACCTGACAGAAGAAAAATGAGTTTTAAGGTCTTTCAACCTCTAAATTAAGAGAGAGCATCTCAAATAAGATTTTTCTTTATGCTTCTCTGATGAAAAATCCCTGTCTTTGTGGGGAATTAGTGCATTCTCTTACTCCATAGTGTACAATAGGTACTTTCCACATGCACTTGCACATCCTAGATGAACCGAACTAAACTATGTTTACTTGGGAATTTCCTTCATGTACCTCAGCTACTGATGTCTCTAACTTTATAACACTGTAAATTGCTCCATGGCCTTTAGTTTTCATCTGTGACAATGTTGTGTACATCAAAAGCAGCAACTGCAGTTGAACTTGCAGAAAGAAACAGAGATGTTCTGCAGCAGTTCTTGGCAGGAAGAATACTGAAGTGTCAGGTCAAAGGGAGTGCTGATGTTTGAGGTGTGTTCTCATACTCAAGCACTTTGTTAGGAAAAGTACTTTCTGGTAAATCTTGGTAACTTGATACAAAATCACAGCTATCATCTTATTGCCTTCTTGTCCTAGTCTTTGGTGACACACCCTGAGGCTACTGTCCTTAGAAACTCCAAGTGCTTCTTTTCATATGGGAGAAAATACTTTTGTTATACATACTTTTCTTACCAGAAACTGGATAACTGAAAGTGTATGGGATGTTTTTCTAAAGGAAGAAACAACCTTGTAGTGTTCCTTGTTAAATAGAGTTCATAAAATGTTTGTTTTAAAGAGCTACTGTAATTTCATAGGGGACCTCCCCAACTTAATTAGGGTATTGTCCTAATAATCTTACAATTTAAGAGTCCTTAATTTCTCCAAAATTGCTTGTGTTTATATCTTTATCTGCCCACTCTCACTAGGACAATAATGATATTAGGTAACATTTAGAAGAATAAACCTCAGAAAAGGGAATAAAAAATCCATATGGTTAGGTGTTTGCATCTAGGATGGTCATACTCCTCTTTGTTGAGGTTCAAGAAGAAATTGACTGTGCCTGGCAGTTCCCTGTGAAAATGCAGGAGATGATGGGTGTAAACCGAAATACAGACCATTGCTTTTATATATAGGGAAAAACATTTCAAATGTGAGGGTGAATTAACCCGGGCAGAGGTTGCTCAGAGAGGTTGTGGACTGACCATCCTTGGAGATTTTCATTAGATGACTGTGCACAGTCCTTGGCCATCTGCTGTGGTTGACTGTGCTGAGAGTAGGGTGGTTCACTGGATGAACTCCAGAGTTCCCTTGCAACTTCATCTGTTTTCAGATCCAGTGATTCATCTCTGTCATATCCATTCTCAGATTCCTTTTGATCATTCCTCTCATCTTTTTGCCTTCCTCTCTTTGCTTTTGTTCCAAAAGTATGTATTAGCAAACTTCCAGTCAGATTCACTTTATTAGCTGTTTTTTATTGATTTGATAGAAAAGCCTTTTCAGTTTATGCACCTCTTTTATGAAGTCTTTGGAATGAACTGCCGCAGTGAATGCTATAGGGGAATGAAATGCTGGTTGGATTACTAAAGCAGACATTCAATGGATTTCCTGGTGTACCCTGGTGTACCCTGACTGAGAGTGTTCAAGAAGTCATAGAGAAAACAGTCCTTGGAGTTAGAGACAGAAACAAAAATATTGTCTTTCAGCTGAGAAAACAAGGAAGAAATATGAGATAGCAAATAGAGAGACCTTGTTATAGGTTTATGAGTGAATTTGTAAGAAAATGCTGAAACACAATTTAAAGATGGGACTTTTCAGATAACCATCCGGCACTTATTATTTATATACTCCTCTCTCCAGTTTTCTGAGGATCTGAACCTAATCCACCATATGTGTATGAAGAGAGGGGTGAAAGAACAAGAAGAATGCAGGCTTCTTGGGCATCTTCTTGCTTTTGAGTGACAAGTCCTGGAAGTAGTTGATTAGGTATGTGCATTAGAATAAACCCAGACTGCCTGCAGAAAGCTCTGACCTGCTCCCCTGTGAGCCCCTTCACAGTGCCATTTTGTAAATCATGCTCACTTACTAAAAATTTGTTCCTTCTTCCCCTATGGAAACTACTTAAATGTGTTATCTGCATGAGTCAAAGGCATAAAAATCATGTGAATCATGTGAATAATACAAAGCTTGAGAGGAGTGCAGGAGGCAGAATGAATTTCACACTTCTGGGAAAATGATTGTCACCTCTTTGGATTTTTATCTTGCTGAGAATATGAGGGCTTCTGTCTACATCCTGTCCGCACTGGACAGGCTCCTGTTTCTGTGGTACCATATATCTACACTGTTTCTGGCTGTGAGGTTTCTTTTCCACCTTGAATAATATTCAGGATGCGACAGTAATGCTTCCTTTCCTTTCCTATGTGCTACTCTTTGCTGTTATAGGTGCTGAACTAACATGAGAAGATAAACATGTTGTAACCCTGTGGTCAGGAGACAACAGAATGTGAATCAAACAGTCTGTAGTACTGTAATAGTAAACAGATTGTGCAGCAGAGAGGGAGTTTATCTGAAACACATTTTTGTGTTACTGACATATTTGCAATACCCTGGAATTCTTTGATTTCACAGGTGGAAATACAAAACTTCTACTGGTGTATAAGATATGATTATGGGCTGCTTTTTGAAATATATAAGCAGTTCAGTTTAGCTTTAAGTTGTTAAGACTAAGTCTTAAATCTTATTCCTGGTAACGGCTACATATCCTGAATTTTAAATTATTTTTTCTTAGACTAATATCGTTAGCCTGTTTAATTATACAGAATTTTAGACTAAGTGCCAATGGTAATGTACTGGTCATGTAGGAAATGTTACTTTTATAAAGGGTTTGGGATAGTACTTTTTTTTGTTTGTTTTACTTGTTTATAGAAAGAACTATTCTTCTTATGATGTTGACTGTTCTTTTCAGTTTTCTTTTTGAGTCACATCACACCTTGATAACCAGTAAGTTAACTGTGTACATAAAAAGCAGTACATTCTTTTTTCTTTTCTTTTTTTCCCCGGAACCTGTGTTATTACGTATTTGTATCTGTTTTTATATCTTAGGACAAAATTACAGGTTTCAGGGCCTAGGCAAAATAACTGATTCAGACTATCCTTTTTGTACTCTTTGTTTCTGTTAAAAAAAATCTTCAAAGATGATGGTGGAAGGAGCACATTGCAAAGCAAAGAGGAATAATTGCCCAATATTCAAAAGAAACTTAAGACATACTTGCACGTGAGCATCTATGAAAAATAATAATCTATCATACTTTTCATTTTTTCACTGTTGATTTAATGATACAAAAGTAAAAGTGGCTGCAATTTTTTCCCTTGGCATTAGTGCTTGTCCTGTTGTTAATAGCCATAGTGATGTGAAAACCTGATGTAATTCGATAGGGGAATATCAGTACATCACTACATTTAAGGACACTCAGTAATGTCTGCAGCACCTCAGAAGCAAGCAGTGCTAATTGTTGCTGCTGGCTAAAAAATTAGGAAGCCTATAAAATGCATCATTATACCTCAAAAATCCCCTTTAGTACAGTGGTGAGTGTTCCCGCATCTCATGTGGGAGACCAGGGGTTCGATTCCCGCCAGGGAGGCAGTGGTGCTTTGTAAGAGTTGGACTCAATGATCCTTGTGGGTCCCTTCCAACTCAGAATACTCTGTGATTCTGTGATTCTAGTGCCAAGACTGAGAAGTAAAACACAAAATATATTAATATAATACTATTAATTTTTCTAGTATATGTTGATGAGGAAAAAAATACTACATTTTCTTTCACATGTCTATTTCAGATGCAGATAATGTTTAACTGTGACAAGTGAAGGGATAATACATTTACATGAAATAATATTTGTGGTAGGATGAAGGCAGAGTGGTCAGGATTATTAAAAGAGGACTTATGAAGCAAACCCATTTTTATAGACTTTCTTGTGACATTGAATCAATGTACAGCAAGTAGGACATCCTTAACAGAAACTCTTAAGGTCAATAAAATCAAAAGTGATTCAGACTACCTTTACTATAATGGATGTGGGGTTTTTTTTCCAGTTCATAGTGTTTAAGACAGTA
This sequence comes from Pitta sordida, assembly GCA_013390025.1. Lineage (NCBI taxonomy): Eukaryota > Metazoa > Chordata > Aves > Passeriformes > Pittidae > Pitta > Pitta sordida. Next base: position 13,966 of record WEKX01027987.1, read on the forward strand.
TGAAGACTGCATACCAGCCCATCAGAGTGGCAATTAGATAGCCTGAAACTGAACATCTGTGAAATGTGATGGCATGTGGGGAGTTCGTAGGGTCATTGTCCTCTTGGTTGTGTGCAATGAGTGGTCAGGTCAAAAGGAGCAGATCTGATGTAGACATGTCCTTGCTGTTCTTTCAAGAGTGCTCCCTCCACTGGAGTAAACACTGAGCTGTGCTGGGTCTTGCTTTGGACATGGCTGTGCAGTAGAACTGGGGAACACACCCCACAGTGTGGGGTATCAGCGTTGTCAGTGCTGTTGCCTTGCCCTCTCCCTTTCTGCAGAGTTTCTGTACTGAGAAAATCTGTCAAAGCCAGAAAATGAGACCATATCACTCTTTGTCTCCTTTCTGGACTTCAGATCTGCTTCTTTCAGACTGTCACATTCAATCAAAAGGGATCCATGTAGTCCTGCTTTCCTTTTTTAACTAGTGTGGAGTATTGGTAACGTCATCATTAAAAGAAAGATCAGCCTTTACTTATTCACCCTGGGATACAAAAAATGAAATTTTTAGAAATGTGGTTTTAGTGAACACACTGAATTAGGAGAACTTGTTTTATTTTCTTGATGTTGCTAGTGTCTTTCTCTAGGAAGTTCTTAGTCTTTGTCTTAGACTTCCATTTGTGCTATGGTGGATATTAATGATCTCTTTTCCCCCCCACCAAATTTTAGTGGTTGGCATATTTGATAATTTGAAAGTGTCACATGAGTATTTTTGTTAATGTCCTTTCATCCAAAATAGGAGCTCAACATTTTTTTTCCAATGTGAGATTATAACAATGAATTCTTTGTACATCAAAGCATTGGATTAATCCACTTGGCATTTCACATTGTGACAATTAGTGGTTTCCATTTAGTTCCTCATTTTAAGCTCATATCTTTTCAGAAGTACTGACCTGTTTCCTACCAAAGGAACTAGTCATCCCTCTTGTTTTAATGAAACCAATTTTTGTTCATCTGTGGCAATTTCTTAACAAACTTCAGAGGTTTTTAACAGAGAATTTTTAGTGGCAGTGTTAATTTTAGTCTTTTTTTTCCTTGTCCTTATTCTCATGACCTTACATGTTGAAATAATATGATAAATTACTGTATTTCTCTTAATTTTATGAATTCTCTGAAAATGTTTTGAAATTGGTCCTTATCCCTTTTTTTTCAGTTTCATTCTGTAAGGTTGAACCCTTTTATTCTTTAGAAATTAGGTGGGGGCTTTTTTTCCTACTGGTGCTACAATATCAATGTGTCATGAAGAATTTCTTCACTGGAAGGACGGCTAAGCATTGGAACAGGGTGCCTAGGAAAGTGGTAGAGTCACATTTTTGTGTTCAAGAAACAACTGTCCACTAGGTGTTGTGGTTTGATTGACATGGTGGTGTTCGATCAAAAGTTGGACTCAGTGACCTTGGATGTCTTTTGCAACCTTAATGACTCTATGATTCTATGTCAGTGTTTGTTGTTCAAGGGATTCTTGAGAAGAGTCTTTGTTCATGGTATTGTATTGTATTGTATTGTTTTGATATCAATAGTGCCCTTTCAAAAGAGAAAGCAAATTGAAAGTTTTAACATATATTTAAGTTCACCAATAGATTGAGAGGTCAAGTCCTTTAACATATGTCTGGAAATTGCCTCAAATCCATTGTTAGTTTGTCTTTTGGTTGAATATTTTTCCTCGTAAACTTGTTACATATTTGTATTGTGATAGGAGTGTAGAATTAGAGAGCAGAGTTTCCATGCACATGATTATATTTATTTTTATTTGACGCAGTTATTTTTTTAATAGAAAGCATGCAGTCTTTAGATCTATGTTGAGAAAAAAGGAAAACACTGATGTACCTACAGGCTTTCCCCATGTGATTAGCTGTGACAAAAGTCTGCTTTTGAAGAGCTTTTATGAGTATGTATGTTTTATGAGTATGTTTGTTTAGCAGATACTTGTACCTGCTAAAGGATTTTAAATTGTTAAAAATGAACAGTTGAAAGTAGGTGGATTTCTTTACCCCTTTGCCTTTTTTTTCCCCAAGTGTAACAAAAAAATCTATCCAGATGCATATTTTTACTTTGCATAAAACAACTGTTTCTATTGTGTGCATTAGCAACTGAGTAGTTCTCTTTAAATCCATTATTAATTCTGGTTTGGGTCAGCATTTGTTCTCAAGATGGCCTTAACTAAATGACCAGCAAAGCTGCTTAATAGGAGAAATCCAAGCTGTTGAGAGTGTTGTATTCTCTTAACTGGAAGTCTTACAAAGCAGAAGCTTTAAAAAAATGAAATGACAAAGGAGCTTTAGCCTTCATAGAGAAGTTAAAAACTGCATAAACAAAATCTCTATCATTGCCTGTGTTTCCCAACAGAACGTAGTATGCTGGCTTCTGGGTTTGAAGAGCTGCAGAAGGCCGTTGTCTGCTCCAGCAAGACATACTTTTTGCACTTTGGAGCTTTGAGGACGTTTGTCTCTGCTTGTCCCTCTCTTTGAGTTTCTTGTTCAGTTCTTGGTAATTTCTGACCCGTGTGTAGCTTGAGCTTTCTGCTCTTGATGCAAAGAGCACTTGTAATATGCTGAGTGTGACTTGTGAGAAGGGGAAAGAAGAAACGGGTGTTGGTTTGCCTGGTAGTGCAAGGCCAAAAAACCACATGAATCCAAAATTGCACAGTATTAGGCCTTTCAGAGTATTTGGTTGAAGAAGAAAGGCAGGAGGGATCCTGGGCAGTCCTACCCCTTGACCCCAATAAAAGGCCATGAGTGTTTGTCAGCATTGTAGTTGGTCATTTTCCTGATGCTTAGGTTACTTATTGATGGGGCTGTTTTAGATCCAAGAAATATATTGTTCTCCTGATTTATTTTCAGATGGTGCAGGGACCATTCAGAGTTCAATGATTTCTTGTAACTGCTGCCTCGCAGGATGGATTGAGGTCTATTCGGGGTGATAGTTTGTCAGGTAGTGCTAGGCTTGCAGGAGATTATGTTGATGGGCTTTCAAGTGAAAGGGTCAGGAAAAAAGAGAAAGGAAAAAGAGCAGGATTAGTATAATGTTTAACCTTCTCCAAAATAAAGCGAATGGAAGAAAATACTAAATGCTTTAATTGCACCAAACGTTAGAGCTTGGATTGTACTTGGTGGAAACATTTTGGGGGTTGATTTGATGTTACAATATGCCTGCAGCACAGTTTTATTTTCTTCCAGTGGCTTACTAGATTGTAAATTTTGAAGGATGAAATATATATAAGATATTTTAATTAAAAAAAAGGCAAAAAATACTTGTTGCTTACTGCTAGCAATGACCAAAATTTAAATATTTTGTATTTGTATAAACTTACAGTTCAGTTTTATTTAAAATGTAAACATTTCTATATAAATATATCTACATTTAATATGTTATTTTTATCTTTCTTTTATCTTTAATACATCATTTATATTATCTTGTGAATTTGAAATAGCTGAATTTCACTTGAATGAAAATAACTTTACTGGGTAAAATGAAGCATAAGTTTCTTGTTTTAAGATATTTTCAGAAAGTGTAGATGTATTGTTTTAAAGCTTTAGGAAATGCAAATGTGAATGAATATATCGAGCTGTGCTCATTTCTGCAACCTAAGTTAACTTTTAAATAGTGTAATGTAGTGATCAGGAGATGATTGTTGATATAAACTTAAATGTAGAAACATGGCCAGAAGAATGATCCAAGTTGCTCAGCCCTCTTTAGAGAGATAAGTGTGTTCAGGACAGGATGCCCCAATGCAGGGGTGATAAGGATGGAATGCAAGCACCCCTTACAGAGCCAAGCAGGGCACACAGTGCAGCACCGTTTGAGATAAATGAGAAGTGGGATACATCTCCTGTTTTGATTGAAGGAAAAGGCTTTGATCTGTACGTAAGACAAGAATCAAAAAAATCAAATAATGGTGTATTTGACTTGAGCTGCAGCTTTCTGTTACATCCTTGGCCTGTTTACCCTTATGTTGTTAGTACTATGCCTTGTGCACATGCTGGCCTTTGCCAGCAGCTGGAGCCTGTGATTACTCCATATGGACTAAAACGAGCACTGGAGTCTTTTGATACCGCTGCTGCTGTCTCCACCATGTTCTGCAACAGAAGCTACTCTTCCTTTTCCATCTTTTCCCTTCAGTTTAGTTCCATCCTTTTCCAATCTCTCATCCTGTTTTACATCCTTAAGCCCAGCTCTTGCTTTTGGTCTTTGCTTTTACTTTGTGTTAGTTCTGCTTTGTGAACTAACCTGACAAAGACTTGTAATAAGATATGTATTGAGCATCAGTAATGGGAACATTTGAAATGAGTCATACCAATGAAAAATAAGGCTGCTGGAAGGCTGTCAGCAGTGCACATTACCAGGGATGGCAGAGCCCAGTGGGTAACGAGCCACTGAGTAGCAGGGGATGTGGAGGGCAGGACTCCGGAGAGCTGTCATCCCTGTGCCTGAACAAGTTACAGTTACAAATACATGTTTTGATGGTAGATTGTTAGTAGGTGGGAACTTCTAAAACACCCTCTCTTTTTGTAGATGTCGAAGCCATAAGGTAGTATTCTTCTGCAACCTGAGATGTAATGCAATCTGGTTGGAGCAGAATAGCTAAAATAAGTTGTATGAACAGTGCCTCTAAAAATGCCTGTTTCTGCCCATTAACACTGTATAAAGTGTCATAGTTATTTCAAATAAAGGCTTCTACAGTAGGGTAGAATCTAATGCCTTGTGTTTGAGTGGTGACTGACATGACAACCAGACCATATTTGTTTTTTCAGGGGACTGGAGTCAAATGTAAAAAAAAAAAAAGACTAAAAATGAGATAGGGCACATCAGAAGTCTAGTGAAAAGCACATCTGCTGTGTCAAACCAACAAGCTGTGGAAAACTATACTCATCATCTTACTCCATAGCACCATATAGAACTTTCTTGTTCTGAGAAACATGGTGATGGGGCTCACCAAAACCTCTTTTGGTTAATATTTTATCTCTGCTGCTTCTTTCTGTTCAGAAAGGATGGAAAGAAACTTCCTGGTGACCATAGACATTGAATGTATTTATTTTAAATAGAAGCATAGGATGTGCAGAGGTATGCAATCTGGCCAATTCCTCTTTCTGAGGGAAGTCCCCTCCTTGCTGCTGGTAATGCTTAAACGTAAGCATCAAGGCCTGGAGCATTTGAGTGTTTCTATTTCGTTACTTCTGTCTACTTGCAAAAAAATTATGTTTTACTAGTTAAGAGTTTATATACTTTGGGGACTTCTTCACTGGCAAATAATCAAGTTAATTAAATGAAAGTAAGTTTTCTCAACTTTTAATGGTGACAATATAAAATAAATAAGATCAATTAACTCATTCTTAGCAATTTTTTTTTACTCTGTAGCTCATGTAAACTTGCGAGATATTAGTCCACTAAGTTATTTTTAGTATCTGTAAATGTTGCTTTTGGTGCAGTTAAAACAGAGAAGTTTTTTGGCTAGAATACAGTGTTTCAGTAATAGATTTGTTTCTAACACATGCTGAAGGAAGCCTGTGTTTTATTTTGAAGTAACGTGGTTTTAATTTTTTATTCATTTCGTTCTGCTTCAGAACTTTGGGTGCATCACTGATGATGGGAATTAGAACTTGGAATTGTACTGAAATGAAAGCAAAATATCCTTTTGCTGAAACAAGCTGACAGTATAAAGCCACAGCAGGAACTCACTCCATGTGGTGTAGTCATCTGTAGCTGTTTGGGAACTACATGCAGTGTAGCTGCTGCTCTAGCTTGGGTTCTCAGCTAAGCGAGTGAATTTATTCAGCTGAGTAGTTTGTATTGCAGACCGTTAAACAGCACCTCTTTGGTGTCTTGGATATCTCTCTATGAGGCTGTTTGGAGCTATGCAGATATTGAGTGTCAATAAATTGACTGCCAAATCTTTCAGTTGGAATCATACTTAAGTGGCTGAAATAAAACTGTCAGCTAGGAACTTCTTCATTTTACTGGTTATCTGGTTTACTACTGATATTTTTTCCCAGTTGTATGTTGATGTTGATACAAGTCTCTAAGAAAAGCAGTACCAAAGAAGTTAAGTAAATAGTCTTTGTTTTGCCAGTTAGCAATTAAATGGTAAGTACTAGTATTGTAAGGAAAAAAAAATACAGTTTTATACTGGAATTTCCTCACTTTGAGGGGAAAAAGTTAGCAAATATAATCCCAGGGTTAAACTGGACATTTATCAATAATGTTGCTTTACAAATAAATAGACTATTTCCTTTTTGTAATCGTTGAGATGACAGCAGTAAATTATTCATCTGCAAACTCTGTTTCTGTACTGAATTGATAGCCGAGGTTCATTGTGCTCACCAGGCTGATTCATGTTTGCTGTGTAAATGGTGGAGTAGCTGTTACTGCCTTGGTAATGAGCTACAACAGCAATGATGAGATGTTGTCTGTCTAAGGGAGCAGACAGATATTTCACCTAGGAAAGGAAAGACTGGGAAAATGTATTCCCTGCTTGATATTTTATTTGAAAGAGCAGATCAGAAACAAACAGGTGACTTAAAACTCCTTTATATCCTATCTTCCTTTACTTACGAGATTTTTCTTCTTTGAGGCAAGTATATCTTGCAGCAGAAATGAAAAATATTAGCTACTGTCTTGGCCCTGATTTGGAAATAAATTACTGAAACATATTATGTCTTAGGGGTGTTTGCTTTGTGTATATTTCAATTACAGTAGGAATGTATGCTATTGAAAGACAGAGGTTATTGCCCTAGTTCTTTCTTATCTTGCTTTCAATTAAATCTGATTTCTGTTACCATAGCATTGCCTGCTCCTATGCCTCTTAGTCCAGTGCTGGTCATTTGTGCAAATTTCCTAGTCGACTGTGTGGCTGTTCTTACTCTTCCTGAGCTAACAGCCCATGTCGAGTCTTTTGGTCTGTGAGGGGGTGGTCAGGCAGCTGTTTTTCACAACTGATGCAATTGCTAATGTTTCCTATGCATGAAAGCAGACTTCTACTCGGGACCCCTGGGGACTGTAAACATCATTTTTATCATGTTGGAACTACAGGCTCTGTCAGCCCAGTGAAGTTGTTCTCAATTAGTATGAGGCAGTCCAATTCAGAAGGGAATAGCTGCTCCTGTTCGAGCCCATTTTTCTTTGAGTGTTGTCTGTGCTGATTTCCAGCTGTTACCAGGCAGCTTTGGGGAGCTAATGGGGTTCATTGGGAACATCTATCTCAAAAGGAAATGACTGAATCAGTGTCTAGTTGAATGATTGGAGATTTTCACACACAAAACCCCCCAGTTAATACCCACTTAGCTAATTATCTCTCAATGTACATGATCATCCTTTTCAATCTGGTAATTAGAGAAAATTAAGTGGAACCTTGCTAATTTGCACTAATGCTGGGAACAACCTATTGCCAATTACCGAATTTTGTGAATTAGTGCAAATAAAAACAAGCACTTTTTACAAACTATATAGTAACACATGCTGAACCTTATGCAATAGTGCCACATTAATATTACACTGCCAAGAACTCACTGGTAGATGCAAAGGAAGTTAATTTGATGTAAATTGAGGACAGCATCTTAAGATGAAGTTTGCCCTTTGTTAACTGTGTTTAATACACTGAGGCCTAAAGTCATATAATGTGTCTTGAATACCATTGCCCCGCTTTCTAATAGAGTTCTAGGAGACCTTTAGAGATCTCCTTACATTCTAACACAAGTTTCTCCTCTTTAGAAGCAGCTGCAATTGTCCCCATGGTTGCCAAAGCCAACACAGCATCTTGCTTTGATCCTTTTGAGCTGTTGCACGGAGGCAAAAAGCTGGAAAAAATAGACCTTCTGAAAATCCACTGCAAGTGAAAGAACTCTTAACTACTGTGTTTGCAAAATGCTCTTGTTTGTTTGGGTCTTTTCCTTCATGAAAGTAGTTTTGCTCACGATTCCCTTGTGTGGCTGCATTGCAATCCCAGTCCAAATCTTTCTTTCAGAAAGCTCTCCCTCCAATCTCGTTTATGGCGCCAGAGTTAACCCCATGTTTCCCAGATAGCCAGTTTTCTCTTAGGCTTGATTGGGTAGCCCCTAGAAAGCAGTCTGCCTTCTTGCCCATATCCTGTATGCTAACTCTGTGCATTGTTTTTGGCATGATCACTTTCCAGTTCCCAATAAAATCCTAAACGCCCTGGTAAATATATGCTAAGTAACTCCTGGCTGTTGCTGAAAAGTTAGTTGCCACTTACAAACACGATCATTAAGAAGCAAAGGGCTGTTTTGACACATTTTGATTTCTGTTCCTTCTCAGTTTCCCTCATCTGAACTCCAAATAATGTCAATCTCCTCATGTTCAGTTGTAATTTATTTTCATGTTTATGCTCTGATGTGAGATTTAGTGAGAAACAATTGTGACCACCTTGCAACAAAGTTTATTAGACTTCTGTTCCTGGGTTTCAGGCATGATCTTTTCATTGTTTTCTGTCTTTTGAAGATAATAACAGCAAAGCAGGAGTACCTCTTCCTATCTGCATTCTCACCTGTCTTTGGCAAGCTTCCACCTCTGAAATGAATTAAATTTATTTTCAAAGCCAAAATTATTCCTTTATAACTTTAGCTTCTCAGTGATCCAGCTGTGCATCTTTCCAGGACCTCTGCCCATCCAGTCCAAGGTAGTACCTGAACTTCTTTTTCCAGAATCTCTCCAGTCACAGTAACACAAATGGATGAAACCCAGTAATTTTCCAGAGCTCCATCTTATGGATAGGAAGGTGAAATGCTGTATTTAGAGCAGACAAATCTGCAGTTTATGACCTCATGACAAGATTATGACAGTCTATTAAGACGATCTGATTTTCAGCCTAGGCTACCTTTTACTTTTCAGTTCAAACACCCAGTTATAGGGAGCTGCTGGCAAGATGCAGGAGCCAAATATCTTATGCTATTCATTTTATACAATGTAAATTTAGGAAAATACAAAGTAGGAAACTAATAAAGATTGTCTATCTTTGCTTGTATTCTAGCAGTCCTTTTGGGTGATGGAAGGACTTCTATGGGAATAAAGCTTATGTTTGGTAACCTTAAAATTCTGAGGAATAAGATAAGGTTTTCTTCTATCCTGGCTCCTTTGCATTCTGACTTCTAAACCGAAGAGTCAGTTCCCCCAACTGCCAAAGTCCAATGTATTTTCATTACAAATGGAACACCTGAATATTTAAATCAGTCCTAGGGATTCAAATGATTAAATTGCTTTTTGAGATATGTTCTTCTAATTCATGTAATAGCTTTTCTCAAAGCATGTTCTGCCCTAAGACCATAATTCAAAAATAAAGGAAAATATAAACCTATTCCATTAAGAATTCTGTTTTAATGATCTCATTCCAAAGTTTTGATACAAGTTGACCCCTGGTTTTGGTTAATTAGTAGTAAAAGAACAGTACTAAGATAATGATAGCATAAAGCATAATTTTTCCCATAAAATCAAGTATTATGTTTGGAATAGGTGATGTCTTAAAATGATACTCTGCTATCAATGCCTGGTTGTGTCCGTTCCCAGCCTGCACTATTCACTGAGTGTGCAGACTGAGAAATATCAAAGACCTCGATGGTGTGAAAATGCTGTTCAACAACAGCAATCAAAATGCAGTGTTATTATTGTTTTGGTAACAAATCTAGATCACAGCACCATAACTACATCCCAGACAGTTGCAGTACAGCAACAAATATGTTAAAAGGGGAAGAGAACTTAATGTCTGAAATAGGACTAATTTAACTGGATTTTCTCAGCCTGGAGAAGACTAAGAGAAAACGTAATCACAGTCGTCCCATGTCAGAAGATAGCAGCAAACAAAGTGCAGTTTCTCTCTTAGCAAGGTTGCATGGTGGTGGGAGAACAGGCAATGGGAATAGTTGCTTCTGGAGAAATCTGTCCTGGATATAAGGAAAAAAATGTTTTCTCCATGCAAACAACTAACCATTGAAATAAATTGCCAAGAGAACTGGTGAAATCTCCCTTGCTGGAAAAATTCAAGATTTGGTTTGATAGGGCCCTGATAACCTGGTCTAAACCCCATGCTTTTAACAGAAGACTGGACCAGATGATCTCCACCCTGCTTTGCTGTGAATCTTCATGAAAACAAGGACTGTTGATTTGGTGATTCTTTAAAAAATAGTTTTTTGAACACATGTAATAAATACATAAGATAGCATTATTTGGATTCTAGAGGATTTTAAAATAAATGAAATTCCTACAACTGAAAAGGAAATATAATTCAGTAACAGTGACATAAATCATGATCCTTTAAGGTCTGTTCCTCACTGCTCTGGTAACTGGGGTGCTTAGTTTCTCCTCATGTATTAGTTCTGTGATGTCTGAAATGAGGACAGTTGTCCTGTTTTTAATACACTAGAATAATAATATCCAAAAGCACTATCTAATAATAAAAGTGCTGTTTGCCATACTGTTTAGTTGTTTTAGCCAAGTATTTTGTATATTTAGCAGATGTTCCTCAGGGATAAGGCCATTTTATGTTGAAATATATTGGTGTTTAAACAGCAGTGAAATTTCCAGGATTTTTCTGCCTGATAAAATAGTCAAAATTTAAAGATTAAATAGGTTACCAGTTCTCCTAGGACTTATGTTATATGTGTATAATTTCCTGTTACTATTTATGTAAAAGCTTCGGAGCCTTTTAGTATTAATTGGAAGGGAGGTTGCTCAAAGGATGCTTTAAATGATTTATTTTTGAATATTTGAAAGAGTTAATAAAATCAGGCAATAAAATTATATTCCTGATATTGATAGATATGTATTGATTTTTCGATTGCAGTTAGAGATAGCGCTGTTCAAAGGGCACAGATTGTGAATGTAACAAAAACCATCATAGAAATACTGTGAGGAGTGGGAGGAGGAGTTCACTGGAGTTCACTGAGAGTGTCATGTGGAAAAATTCCATGGTGTTGATTTTTTTTCCCTTCAAGATATGATGGGCATTTATTGTAGCGCATACATAAAAGCATGGGTTTAGATGGGTTAATAGGAGAAACTAAAAGCAAAAGCTGTGGCAAAGTGATTCCATGGCAATCACATGTTTGCATGAATAATATGTGCTGTAAACATTTGCCTTATTTTAAAATATAAACTGAAGCAGGAAAAATAGATCAGGTTCTGTGGATTAAAGCATCTGAACTATGCAGATGCAGCACAGTAATTGTACAAGAACCCTTAAAAGTTGTACAGCTCAAGATGCAGTGCTTCAGAAAAGAAGAAAAGGAAAAACGTTGCCCAGATTAGAGCAACTTCTTTTTAAAAAGTACGATTTTAGTCACAAAACATAAATAAAGAACAAGTTGCCTATTTCCCTCCTGGGAGATATATCAGACCATATGTTTGAAAATAAGAAAACTTTTTTTTCAGTTCTATGGCAGCTGATGTCAGAAAACTCTTACGATAGTGCAGTACTGACCTCCTGTGTTTCAAGATATAACAAAGTGTGTGAGAAAATGTCTTGCAGTTATGAAATAATCTATTGATGGCTTTTTGCTAACGTATAGGAAGAAAATAAAAAAATCCACAATGCTATCTTCTTGTTCAGCATTATAAATACACTCACTTGGAAATTCAGATTTGTCTTCCTGGTATCAGGCAGTATACAAATAGTATTTTTTTCCCAGGAAACTACATATTAGTACTTGGATTTTCATAAAAATGGGTGAATCCATGGATCTTACTTTCATCTTTAGAACATTTTCCATCACATTATTGCCCCTATTATTATCCTGTTTTCTTTATTCTACACTCTTGGAGTGAGTTGACTCACTGAATAAAAGCTCAAGTTATGAAGTAGACAGAGAAAAGGTATTAATAAATGAGAATGATACTGTGAAAGCTCTGAACATGTCTGTTATTTATTTCCTATTAAAATTGTTTGTCTTGGCCTTTTAAAATATTCAGTTAGTTTCCTTTTGTTTTGGCAATATTCTACTGATGATCTGCCCTTAATTTTTACACATTTCCCCTTATCACACTTTTCAGACTTTTAACTTCTTTTCTGATCTGTTCTAAAAAGAATTTTGCGTGTATGCAAATGACATAGTTATTTATCAAACTCGTAGCTATTTCATACCTAAAATTTTGTTCAAAGGTATGTGTTTGCTTCTGTAAAACAAATACGGGAAGCTTTGTGTTGGACTCTTTTTTTCTCTGAAAACCCTTGGCTGTGGAAAGTAATTGATTGTTATGTCAAGATGCAGTGGAATCCAGCTTGGGAGGATTGATTATGAGCGTAAAGAAAAAGGCTCCATCTTTGGTGATGGGTTACAGGGGGAAGGGAGATGAAAAAGGGAAGAAAAAGCAGGAGAGCATGGGAGAAAGAAGAGGTTAAGAAGAAAAAACTTTGAGCTTTTAGACATCTTGAAAATGGGCCTTGAAGGATTATGGCAGACAGACCTTTTTAGAAGATGTTCTGTGTTCCTTCTGATCATTGTCTGATAATTTTGTGCTAATGTGATAGACATGGATCTAAAACCACCCGTGGCTTAATGTATATTAAAAATAGTTGTAATGTTTCTGGCTTATTAGGAAAGGTTTTGAATTCTTTGCAGTGTTAGGTTTTGGGTCATGAATATAATTTATAGTTGTAATTGCTTAATGCTATGAGCCATGCTCTCTGCCACTTGATAAAGGAAGACCAAGCATTGCATGTGCATTTCTAACCTGTACATGTAGGGTAAGTGAAATACAAGAATTTTTATCATTCTTAAGTGTGGCTTTTACACTATGTCCATGTTGTTTTCAGCAAATAAAAAATAATAATGGTATTTCAGAACGTGTTGCAGAAAGGTATCCAGGAGCAAATTCTGCTCCTGCTTTCTGCTTTCTCCACGTTTGGGGTCAGCTAATAACATGACTGATGGCTCAGCAGGGGTCTGAGAAGCCTTTCTCAACCTCATCTAGAGTTCCTGTGCATCCCAGTATGGATGGAGGTAGCACATCTGGCAGTATTTGCTTTGAAGCAGGAAGCGTGAGTTTGGGATTATGGCACCAACTCCGTTGCACTGGCTGGCAGAGCAGCTTAAGCATGTGAAAAGCATACACTGGATCCATTCAAAATGTGGTTGAGCATCTGTAGCCATGTACACTCCCTTGAATTCCTGGCAGGAATTCCAGCTGAATCAGCTAGTATTGCACCTGGCACTTCCATCGCACTATGGTAAAAGGAACGAGTTGACCTAAACGCCAGATTTATGTGGATTTAGTTATGGAACTCTCAATAAAATCAGTGCTAACTTTTAGGGCTGTATATCTCTTTGGAGCAGATAATATATACTGTGCTTGGGCAGTTTTTGCATTTTTCTCGAGAGGAAAAAATAGTGTTCTGTTTTGCTTACTGAGTCTTTCTTGGTTGAGAAATATGTATGTAATTACTGGAGTCACAGAATTTCTTTAGTGTGAACTGAAGAAATCATAAAACGGTTCATGGGAAAGATGATGTTTCTCTGGGCTCTGCTGAACCTTTTTTGATGTTTAAAGAAGCAAGATGTGGTGTGGAGTTGACAGAGGATTTCAGGCTGTAGTTTAAAAGTAAGTTGGAATTTGTTTGACCTTTTTCCCTGTACATTCTTTTCAGAGCATTAGGTGGCTAAGGTCAAACTGAAATGTGTCACTGGTCAGTGTCTGAATTTAATTAGTAGTTAAGGACTTGGAGAACTCTGCAGTACAAGATGCTTGATCACTACCTCTCCATTCCAAATAAAAACATGATCTTTTTGTGTTTTCTCTCCACCAGCTGGTACAGTTTTCTTGAATTTGTTTGTTTCTAAATTGAAGGTTTAAATTTGGGAATTTTTTTAGGAAAGCGTTGTGCTACCAAGCTGGTTATTCAGCCCGGTTTATGACATCTGTGATGGTTTATGTGGACAATCACTACTATATATCACACTTAATGACAGAAATGTAGAACAGTTTACCATATTTGCTGAACTGATTGCCTGACTTCCCAGTCAAATTGCCAGTTTTCTGTTGATTTATAGAAAAATATAAGAAAAATGAAATTAATATCTCTTACTCTTAAAGAGACAGAGACTTTATAGATGATTACGATGAACTGTGATATAAATACCCACTTACACTTAAAAAACCCAATACTTTTAGCTAAATGAGGATAGCTTTCCTAAGCCAAAGCACGGTAGTAACATTCAGCTTTTGGTAACAAATATGTTTGCAATAACTCAGATATTTTTGTTCCTGGAATTCAGCCTGTCTTTCTTTAGATACTACTCTCAGCATTTAAAATAATGGCAGACTTGAATAACTCTGAGAGAATGACATGTCCCTGCTTGGAAAACATTTTGGAAAGAATTTTTTTACGCATAGTCTTTTAATAGTTGTCACATCCAAGAGAATAGAAGCAAGAAACTCTGAGAGATTAAGTGTGCAGAATAGGGAGTTTTTGTAAAATAATCCACTTTTGTTATGTAGCAATTATTTCCATATTACCAAAAAGACTATCTATAAATCTTTATCAAAACTCAATTTTGATAGGACCTTTAATTCTGAGTCTTCAAGTACTTGTTAACAGTTTTGGCAACACAGATACGTGTCTAATTTTTCCCCCTAAAACTGTAGTATCTTTTATATTGACTGTTAAAGAGTAATAGAAATCGAGATGAAATTCAATAGATTGGTTTGAAGCATAAAGTTATACCAGCATCTTTTTCTCAGGTAATTTTCAGTTCTTTTACTGAGCTGTCTGCATCATCACTTAGTCACGTAATTTCTGTGCTGTAATTTTAATTTTTTTACTCACATAGCAAAGTGATGAGTGGCTGAGAAGTGACAGGGTCATTGGTCTTCTGTTAACCAGTGTTTCCACAGTGTAGTTGTGATTTGAATTGAGTAGATAGGGTATTGAGGCTATGGTGCTCTAATTAACACTTAGTGCTTTTGGTAAAACATGCCAGTGCAGTCTTCAGTAGCAGGTTTGAACTGGATTCTCCCCGGCTTCTGTGGGGATGCAGCCCTGTGTCTGTGCTGCTGTATTTTCAGGGTTCCTGATGTTTATTGGAGGTTCTTTCTCAGTCTTTAGCTGGTATGTCCTTTGTTCTCTGTTCAACAGGACTCCTCTTATTTCAGTGAACTAGTAACAGCCTCAGTTACTAATAATTCCAGAGGATAAAGTATTTGTCAGAAATTTAGGTGGCAGGTGGAAATGGACAAGGCATGTTTGCCCAATTCAGTGTTAATGAAAAGAAGAAGTTAATATAAAAAGAAATGCGTAATTAAAAAAATAAAGATATTGGTCAAGAGTTATCTTGTGACAATCTTGTTTAACCTTCTTAGTGCACAATATGACTGTGATGGCAAGTTTCTGCACATGTACATGATAAATGGGTGCTATTTTTTGATGACAATGATTATATTACAGATGTTAACATTTATGGGTCATTGTTGCATTTTTTTAGAATATTCAATCTTCTCACTGTCATATATTATTTTCTCTGACCGCTGGAATAAGGCCATGAAGTCAAGTGACAGGGGGCAGAAGCTTCTCTAGTTGCAGGTTAGTTTTGTTGGTTGTTATTGTTATTTTTCTGTTTCTACTTGATGGTTTATTTAAGTTCTCAAATAAAAAAGCAAGCACTGTGCCTAAGTCTTAAAGTCATCTTGTAAAAGCAGTATCATGAAATTGACTACTGCATGTGAGCAAACAAGGGGTTACTCATGGAGGCAAATGTACCTGCCTTTACCCCCCATCTGAAAAATTAGCCTTGCATACACTTCAGATTTTGAATAACTGATCTTTGTTTAGGATGATATCATGATCCTGAAGCAATGAAACTTCACAGAAATCTTAAATTCTTTGTTCAGTTACCACTATCTTTAATAAAAAAGTTCTATGTGAAATTCAAACATGTGGTTTCTTTTTCTATTAATTTTAAATCATATATTAATAAATGTGGGTCTTTGCATTGGTCCTTTGTAGTCATCTACAGCTCTGGCACTGCTGCTGTTCCACTCCTTCCAGTTTTTCTCTTCTGTGTTGAATTGGCTTCTTTGTATTCTGAACATTTGTAGCTGTTTCTGCTGCTCTTTTACTATATGGTTTATGGAGGAGCTGGAAGGGAGAACAAGGAGAAACCATTAGAAAGAATATCATAATTCATGTGCAATATTACAAGCATTACAGTAACTGCTACTTAATCATAATTCAGGATGGTCATGCCTTTATTTTTTTTAACGATTTGCCATGCGTTTCACACTGCTGTCCATTTGCTGGTTTCTCTTTGCTTGATGATAGTTTTTATTTGTCTAATTGTGTATATTTTAATAGTTAACATTTCCTATTTCTATCTCATTTGATGCTGGTGCTACTAACAAAGAGAAAACTGAGACCAGATGGTTGCCAAACAGTGAAGCCACCTGGTATTATAGCAATGCCAAATATATTTTCCCCTCCATTTTTCTTTCAAAAACTACTGAGACAAGTCTAGGATTTTTGGAGGGGTTTGAGAATGCTTGCATTCAGCCAGAAGAATATCCTAAATCTTCTGAAATTATCCTTGCAATTCTCTTCCCTGATGTTCTCCTCTTTCTCTGGTAACTGTCTCAAGTTCTCTTCTCATTGTACCACTTGAGCTCCACAGTGCTGGCCCTCAGGCAGGTGGTTTGTAGACCTTGCTCCACTGAGAAGCCTTTGAGGCTGGAGGTGAAAGCCTGACCCTGTCTACTGCCTCTGCAGCCACCAGTACTGCTGGGTTGGGATGGGATGAGGAGATCCTATTGCAAGCAGAATTCAACAGAGTGAGCCTGCCAGAAGTGCTCCAGGAACTTCTTCCCAGGCTATTAGGAGTGTGTAGCAAACAAGTGAAAAACTGCCCTGAAGAGCAGGGTATTTTGGATGCGGCAGCCTGTGATTTGCCATCTGATGCCTTCCTGATTTGAACAGCAAATCTGAACTAATGGGGTTGTGACAGTGTGAGCTGGGACTGACATGATCATAGACTGAGAATACAATAGTGTACACACAGAGCACAGTTTGCTCGGAGTGGCAGAAGTTAGACTAAGCTAACCGAAAATATTTTTTCTCCAGTACGGAACACATCCCTGCTCCACTCCCTATGCCAATGCCGTATGCCGAGATGAGCTGCACCATGTGTGCAGTGACAGACGAGCTGTTTGAATCTGTGCTTCTCACACATTTCAAAAGTCTGGTATAGTCAGTGCCTGTGTCAGTATTGATACATCTTTGAGACAGCAGTGTAAACACACCATACTGACAGAGGTCTGGGTCAGGGAACGGAGTGTAACTCCGCACTTAGCTGCTGCCTGTCCCCTGCATCTTTTTCCTTCCTCTGCCTTAGTAGCTGATTTTCTGGACCCCACTGGTTTGTAGGCCTCAGATTGCTCAAATCACACTGGCATGACCCCCTGTGTGCTGTGGTTCTGTGAGTATAGGTATTGTGGCAGAGAGCACAGCTGCCACTCTTTCATCTTTCAGCAAATACCCAGATTACTATAGGATCTAATGATTCTAGTCCTAAAGCACTTTGCTAGGAGCTACACAAATTCAACACAAAATTCATATATCTACCTGAAGAGAACTTATACTCCATCTGTAAGAACCAGGAGAAGGGTGTAAACAGATGAGGAAATGAAAGCAATAATAAATTTGGTATTCAACAGTGTAACACATCACTGTCTCTAATGCTGTGTGTGCGATGTACCTGTGTCTACTTATTTCTTATGATTCCTCTTGTGGTCTAACAATATGTGGCAGCACTGAACTTTCCTTTTGGAGGCCTCTGTCTTGTGCTCAGCATGTATTGCCTCTATTTCTTTCCTTGCTCTCCTCTTACATTATGTATCTGTTTGCAGTATGTTCTCCAGGTGTCAGAAAAGGAAGGCATCCTTCCTTTGGCAGGTTTCAGACTTCACTGTTGCTCTACCATTATTGCCTCACTGCTAACATGGTCTCCCAAAGGGCTGCAAGCCACCATGCAAAGCAGTCCCTTTTAAACAGTGACTGCTGTTGAAGCTGCATTTTGAGAGGTCCACGTTTCTGCTGGTTATAGTAGGTTGGACACAGTCCCATTACAACAAGCACAGATCAGTTCAGCAGCAGGAGATCTTTCAGGGAAAATACATCAGAGTAGCCTCCCTTCAAAACTTCCCATGCTTTGGAAAATGGAAAATACTTTATATCTTTCCATCAGGAAGGAATTATAGTGTGTGTTTAAGTTTTGTGATAGGGAAACAATGTAAAAACAATATTATGGTGGAAATAATACCCTTAAAATGCTTGCCCAGAGTTATTTCTAATTGGTCTGTTTAAGCAACAAGACATAATGATTCAGATGTGACGAGGTAGATGCCTGGAGTGACAAGGATGTTGCTTCTTTTGGTTTTTCCATTGTGAAGAGACAGTGCTTGTCTTTGAAGTTCTTTTCTGTATTATATTAGAAGTAATTTAGTAATACTATATTTACCATTTCTCAAAAACTGTGAACTGAATTTGTCAAAAGACCTAGGGATCAAACTTATTTCTGCACTTCCTCACAGCAGCAAATATTAAGCATTGTTAAGAATAAGGACAATCATTTTTGAAATCTGGGAAGTTTGTATCTAGTCTCTGAAATTCAAGTAAGTGTGTTGGAAAGCACATTGTGTAATTGCCAGAAGTTGTCTTTTCTTATTATGCCAACGCATGAGGGTCCTGTAGGTTTTGGATGAAATTCTCTGCAATTAATGAACATTCCAGAGCATCTTTTAGTCAGCCAGTTTGATTCGTGCAGGCTGGCTGTGTTGCTACTCACAGAAGCTGTATTTGCCATCTGTAGAGTTCACCTCCGTGCACAGATGAATTGAACAGGGCAACCCAAAATCCCTGTTGCATCTTACCTGTAGGATAAGATGTTTCTGGAGATAGTTAAAAGGGGATATAACATGCTGGCTGAAGACTTTTTTCCTTCTAGATAAACATATCTCTAAAAAATATGCAAGCTGGGTCATGTCCAAGAAAATGAGCATCTTTCAGAGTTTTTTTTAAATTGTGCACTAATTTCCTTATTTCTTTGCATAAAAATGCAGTTTGTATCACTATTATCAGACTATCTCTGTCAGGATGTATCAGATATAGGAATGTCGTTTGTCTCTTTTATAAGAATGACCTCTATCCTAGTTTTCCCTGGTCAGTAAAAAAAAAAAATTCCAACCTCAACCCCAAGATGTGGCCTTTAGTGCTTGGAACTGAAAAATAGTTGATCTCACTATACATTTCTAAGGACTTTTTTAAAAAGCAGCACGGGATACCATTTAAATAACAAAGACCCTTCTTTAAATTCTCACCTTCTCTCCACTCACTAAGGGGCATTTGACAAAGGCAGCAGTTTTTACAGCTGGGGTGATTTGCAACTGTTCTCCTCTTTCTCTCGCCTCCCTCCAGTCTTGTTCATTCATTATTGTTAACTAACATCTCTGATAAGAAATGGTAAGTACTGCCCCTAGGTGCTCCTTCGGGATGCTTGGTCTTCCTTTTCCAAAACAGTTGTGTGTGTTTGGTATGGGGTTTTTCTTTTTGTGTGTGTGTGTTTCTTCCTCCCCAGCCGCTCCCCTCCCCCCCTCTTTTCAATTAATTTCTGGACTAATTCCTCTAGTTTGTGGACCCTCCCTTTTCTTTACACTTTTTTTTTTTTTTTTTTTTTTTTCTGTGTAAGCAGGCCCCGCTGCTACACCCCACTTTTTGCTCTGATCCTAGCCCAGCCAACTGTCACTCTTTAGCCTGCAGGGAACCTTCTGGTACTAACAATCCTGCCTTGTTTTTATTAGAAGGGCATATCTCACAACATATCCCTCGCTGTTTGAAGCAGAAATCATGTGTATTCAGTAGGAATGAATAATGGATGTATTTAAAGGGTACCTTGCCCTTCTCGTTCCTTTGCACATCATAAATAACCACTCTTTTAGTTGGGTTTTACGTATTGCTCTACAGACACACTTTGAAAAAATCTGGTGATTCAGCTCTCAATTAAAAAAACCACTGTTGCTAAAAACTGATCCCACACCAAACTCAGTACCGGCATTTGTGTGCAACTCTAGAATTCTGAACATTTAGAAAACTGGTCACAAATTTATTATGAAATAACTCACAAAAATACAACATCACAGCAAATGTGTAGACAACATGATGGGCTGCATTGGAGCACAGGATAGAGTTCATTTCACCTGTCTTTAGGTATCTTTTTAAAGATATCTTTAGATATCTTCTCAAGACACATAAATATCTTTTGAGTATTTTTAAGTTGTATTTTTACATTTTAAGGTATTTTTGAGATGTTTTAAACGCAGAGTTTTAAAAATATCTTCTT
This sequence comes from Pitta sordida, assembly GCA_013390025.1. Classification (NCBI taxonomy): domain Eukaryota; kingdom Metazoa; phylum Chordata; class Aves; order Passeriformes; family Pittidae; genus Pitta; species Pitta sordida. The sequence goes on from WEKX01027987.1 coordinate 34,326, forward strand.
CAGAATGACCTGAGTTGTTCTTCGAAAAGCTCCTTTCCTCACCCCTGACTCTAAGTTGGTAACTCATGCAAGTTTGTTGATGGGGTTGTGTGCAGGTGTCTCTATTAGTGACATCTGCTTTTTGTTTGATGAGCCCCATGTTTCTGGCCAGTTATTACCATCTGAGGAGTTCTCTGGGGCAATGGTATTAAAGGATAAACTGAATTTAGTTAGAAATTTGCCAATAACTGTAACAAGCTTTTGCTGAGGGTCCCCAAGAAGATCCTAAAACTGAAGGCCAGTTTTGAAGGATGATTTAATTGTTTGATCTTAGTTTAAGGATTTTAAAGTGAGAGTCTGAGCAACAAATGTTTTTGATGGTGGTGGGGTGAGGGAACTGGATATATTTTTATTGCCCATTTTACTTAGATAACTGACAGCTGGAGTGGCCTAATCTCCCTGTTACTGTCAACACTGCAAAACTAGCCCCAAGTTACCGTGTTCTCACTACAGCAAACCCCCGCATATTCAAGGTCTGCATACCTGCAGTTTCAATTAATTACAGATTTTCAATGAGTTGTGTGTCCGTGTGGATGTGCAGATAGTGCAGCGAACTCATACATCTCATGAATATGTAATGAGTGAATGAATACATAGATTTGCCGTTCCATGCTGCCCTCGCCCACCAGAGTTGCTGTGCACCCTCCATTTTCACTGTTTAAGGAACCGCCACCATCACTGTGGAGCCGAGAGTGCTGCTGGGCAGGTGGCGTGGAGGCAGAGGGGCCATGCTGGTGCTTCTGGGCATGGCAACGCAGCAAGTGCCGCATCTGATGACCGAGGTGGGGGGGGTGGGGACAGGAGCCGACACATCTGACAACTGGAGGGTAGCTAGCGCATCAAAAGACTGAAGGTTGGTGGGGGACAGGAGCTGCTGCATCTGACAACCTGTGGGTAGATGCGGAGGGGAGGTGAGGTTTACCCCAAAGCACTCTTGGGTGGGAGTGGAGCCGCTGGCTCTGCACTGTGGCTGAGCTCTGGGCTACCACAAACAAATAATGAAAATTTATTAAAAAGAAATCAAAAGAGGGGAAAAGCCTCATCTTGGCACTGTTCCATTCTTGGAAAAAAAACCCCAAAACACCTTTGTGGCATAGCCCAGTGTGTACCGGCACCAGTGTTGCAGGCTGCTTATGTCACAGTCTGATCCCTAGCACTGGCAGTGGAAGTGCCCATGCTGCTCAGAATAAAAGTTCCTTCTAGGTACCAGCAGTATGTACACTTTGTTTTTAGGTAGATGTTTGTTGCTATGCCAGAAATACTTGAAACTGTTGATAATGCACAGGGCTGAGTGGTCCATTCTAGGATGTGTGGGGTGGATGAGCGGGGGGAGGAGATGCAGAGAGAGGGCAGGAGAGAGAAAGGAAGAAAGCTGCAGGCAGGGTCTGCGGGTACAGGGGAGGAGTGGAGTTGTGAATGGGAACAAGTGATGGGCAGAGTGGGTGCTGTGGGAGCCATACTGTGCTCCACTGGTACGCATGGAAGCATTCATTACATGCGCTGCCGCAGCCGAGCAGCAGCTCCACACATTTAAAGTGGAGTTTCCAAGGATGTGCTCAGACTTTGGCTTGCACTGTGGTCCTGGGAAAGCTCCAACCGTGGGGAATGGCTGCAGAAAAGCCCTGTTCTGTTGCTGAGATAACTCGTCTTGAGCCAGTCCTATCTCCTGAGAGCTGGCTGGGTGTACCACAGCCTGTTTGACAGTAGCAACTGTCCCCACCCATGCAGCTGTAGCTGCTGTGGTGGATCATCAGGGTACCCATGCTGCTGCCGTGCGCAGCACCGACCCCGCAGGGGTCTGCTCTGGAGCGGCATGGGATGGTGGCCTAGGCCCCCTTCCCTGTGTTTGTTGGAGTGGTGCGATGCCTGTGCCATGTTTGTACAAGAGATGTGCACCACAAACCATAAACCCAGATAAGCCCCAGCACAGACACAGCAGGGAATGGGCAGTGGCAGGAGGCTCCTCATCCGCTTGGTTCCTCTTGGGGGGCGTTTGCTGGCTTCAAGGCTTCCAGAAGCACTGGCTGCTGTGGGGTTTCTGCCCTCAGAAACGCAGCTCTGGTCCAGGAGCAGGGATTCCGTGGCCGTGAAGTAGCAAAAGGCATTTCCTCTGCTTTAATGAGGCGCTACAGGGTGCCCTCTAGAGCTCATTAGTGGAGGGGGCATAGTTTATGGGCATGGCCTAATTGACTATTCCTAGATTCACTGTCTTAGCAGATTTAATGACTCGTGCGGCCTGCCTGGACCCATTCCCCTGTGAGAACCAGGGACTCTCTGTATAACATTTTCTCCTTGACTACGTGGCTAACACTTTTTCGTATGTACCTCTTGGGTCCTGTAGTGTGAGGAACCTAGAACAACCTGTGTCTTTCCTTGTGAGTTGTGGCAGGCCTGTCGTCCAATTCCCATTGAGCACAGGGAGGTGTCAACTCAAGCAAGGGACTCTGGAGCCTATATCTTCTTTGGGAATGAGGTAGATTTACCAGTGCAATCATTTTCTAGTTAAAGAGGCAAAAGATTTGGAGGTATTGGAAATTGTATACTCAAATGACTCGTGCACCAGTCTTCCCTAAGAAAAGACAGTCAGAACTGGGTCACAACACTGTCTTTGCTAGTGGCCTTTGGCATCTTCTGATTTCAGTTCTTGTACCTGCAATTTTGCAGTTGTTTGAGTTTCCTGTGTGCCTAGCACGTTCCCTCTGCTTGTTGTTATCATAATATTTGAGAGGCTGATGATGTAAATATTAGATTTGCATTTATAGGAGGTTGCCTACATGCTGAATTATATAAGAAATTATTTCCTCTAAGTGATTCACCTTATGGACTTCTCCAAAGATTAAAAATTGTAGTGATTCAGTTCTCTTTACAAACACTTATATTATGCTAGTTTTTTGAATTTTAGTTGAGACAAAATATTTTCTGTAATTTTCCCTCTGCAGCTGAAATTTCTTAAGAATATCTGAAATTCAGAGTTGAATATGAATGAAAATTTAAACATACAAGGTTGAACTCTCCATTTTGTATTTTCTGGTATGAAACTACCTTTTTTACATGTAACATTTTGCATTCACTGTCCTTTCCTTCTTACTTTAAAATGAATAGCAAAATGGATAATTTACAGTCTGAAAAAAATGGGGTTTACTGTCACATTCTAACTAGACTTTAACTAAAACTAATATCTGGATGCCAAGCTACAGGTATTAACTGGAAATTCATTTTATGGATTTTCATACTTTTCCCCTTTTTACTTCCAACTTTTGACAAGGAGATTCCTCCTAAAGCACTAGGTTACCTTTATGGTGGCTTCAATAACTTGGGTTTTATCTTCATTACTGAGTGGCAGAAAGATAGCTTGGAAAGCAAAAATGTTTCAAGGATTTCAGATTTTTTTTTCAGTTAAATGGAAAAGATGGGTAGTTCCTCTCCGCTGCCCTTGGTTTTCAGAGCCAGAGGAACTGATTGCATGAGGTGTCTACAACTGATATGGTCAAGGGGATACAGTTTGTGTGCAATGGGTATGGATGTTGCAGTGGGGGTTGCACTTCAGCCTCCCACTTGATATATTATTTTCAAAAAATATGCAGCAGAGTAAACAGTTGCAAGGAGCTTCCATATGAACGCCTAAACGCAAATGATCTGTTAACTCTGCGGGATAAAAGATGTCATGTCCTTACCATGGAAATTGACAGGAGGAGCTGTAGGGTAATGAGACAAGGGGATACTTACTAACGTGCATGGTATAGAAGGTGCCAGCTTCATGGTGTTTGAGTAAGAGAGACCCCAAATTTGCTAAGCCAGAGGTTATAATTGCACTATGTCCCATTATCTGCTGTGACTCCTTTGTACTTACACATCTGCATTGCTCAAATCTAGATTTTTCAGTTCCTTTTCCTCTGCATTTTGTTCTGGGCTGTGTTCTGGTGGTTCTAAGTTTGACTAATTTCTGCCTCTTTCTTGTGCTAAAGCAGTGAACATTCCCTGTCTTTTTTGACAGTTGTTCATTAAAGTTTTGCAGTTGCTTTATTTTTTTTCTTTCTTCTTCACACATCATGTCCTGGCTTCTTTTTCCCATTAACGTTTGTTTTGGTTACCTTTTGTAGCATATGACTACAACCTGTGCCCTTGGTCTGTATTACAATTTTCTGGAATTAGTCTTCTTTACACCCCTTCTGGGGTCAATCTTGACATGCCATGCTGTGCTTTTTAGTTCAGATTTTGTCTTGATTCTCTGTGTGATTATTATACACCCTTTGGACCAATATGACCCTTGTGTTGTTTGGAAGATCTATTAGGTAGGTTTTGGCAGATTTTATTTGGTGGAGTTTGCATGGAAAGGAGAGTTTACTATTTCTTTTTTTGTCCCCCCAGAATTGCTGTTGTAGCTGCCTGCCTTTTGTGTGGCTGTGCACTTTTGTGTTACATCTTTTTGGTACCCACTGGGCAGAAGTTCTACTAGTACTGTGAGCCAGGCACGGGCTGCATGATGTGGTTTATATGGTGCTGAGCCTGATTTAACACATCCTGCCTCTCAGCATGACTTGCTAGCTCAGTGTTGATGACCTAACCAACCAGCAGTTATGTATTTTCTGTCCACCTTGGAGCATAGACACAGCAAGCTCACATGTGCTTGTGGTTTACTGCATACTTCCTTCAGAGTACGCAGCTCATGAGTTCATAATTTTGCTGGTGGTTGCATGACAATTATCCTTTCTGATGATGAGAACAGCAAGACAGGAACTTGTATGTTTAGTTCAGACTCTGGAGATAAAAACGATATTCCAGGATTTAGCAAATCAATACATGAGACATTTAAATGTATGTTTTTTGTTTATGTTTTGTTTTGTTTGTTTGGGTTTTTTAAAGCCCCTCTGTGTCTGATAATTATTTTTCTGTTTGGAGGAGTTTGCTGTCACTGATTTAGTTTTTGAAGGTATTACTAAAATCTGTGGCAATTTATCAGGCTGCATTTAAATTAGATATGTATCAATCTTTCATTTTCTGCCTGGAGATGAGATATGGTAAAGTCAGATCTATTTCTGTTGTGGTACAGTAAGAAATCGTTCACCTCCCCAGATTTCTGTTCCTTGGAGATAAAGTAATTCATATACAGCATATGCCAAGTGATAAGGGAGTGGGCAGAAGATCTGTCATGAAGGTTGCAACCTCATTCCTCCTCAGCTTCAGTTCTGTGTGGAATTTGTTTACTGCTTATAAAATGTGCATATAGTTTGTTTCACAAGTTGAATGGGTGATGATCAGTGGTGGAAGTGGGTGAAAATCAGCTTGCTCTGAGACTCGTTTGTTTTTTATGTTGTCTTTTCTGTGTGTGCAGACTTTGGAGAATGTCAGTATTTTATGTATTTTAATAGAAAAAGATATCACTGACTTCCACTTTGCTGAATTGCAAAACAAGGTACAAGGCAGACTTAGTGGCATAAAAATAATTTCTTGTGCAGAAATACCTAAGTAGTTTCAATGGAAATGTTTTTTTGATGGAGTGGAGCCTTTCAGCAGTGGAGCCTGTTGAAACAGTATCAGATAGCACTTTTTCAGTCATAATTTTATTTGGATCCCAGCTATTGTTCACATGCTGTTGTGATACATCCAAACGGAGGACTCCATCTTTTTCTCATTCTGAAATTGCTGATCTCTTGCTGCCTCCAATTTCCTGTGCCTGCACAGCTTGAGGTAGGGAACACTTTTGCCCATGAGTTTTCTCTGAGCCACTCACATCATCCTCAATAAAAAGAGACCACATTATAGAGACATTATCTCCAGAGTTACTATTTATACATTTTAATTTGCACCCATCCAACATTTTAACTTTCTGACGTGGATGTCAAGATTTGTGTTTGTTAGAAGTAGTTCCCTGGTAAAACTGTGAAGTTCTTCAGGAAATTGCAGTGTGGAGATCTGCAGATAGTTGGAGACTTGCTGAGGGTGTACCTCACAGGGTAGCACAGACAGATGTGCCCAATATTTGAATGTTATATATAGAAAGACAGAATATTTAACAATAGTGATGTCACTTGAAACTTTTTACCCTGTATAGATGCAAAGGTTTTTTGTTGTGTTGGAATATTGATGTTTTCAGCTTTAAATGGTCTTTGAATGAGAAACTGTCTTTTCTCAGAAAGTTTCAACTACTATGATGAATGCAGAAGCTGAGTTGTGAAAATGGCTTTTTTTTCTATACTAAGAGGAAAACAAAAGTCTAAAATTTGACTGTGTGCATCCTAAAGACCATTTTAAAAAATGCAAAATGTAGTTTCAGTGGATATTTGTTTTGTTTTATCTATAACAGTGATGAAATCTATGACCCTAGTGTCCCTTGTTTCAGCAAAACTCATTCATCCACAGTCTTTCAGGAGTCAATGGCTCCTTGACTTCCCTAAGGAACCTGTAGCTTCCAGGTAATATAAAAATTCTGAGGACAGTTTGATCTGCCTTATGGACCATTCTCTTTTTCTGTATTCCAGATGACTGTTTAGATTTACTGTGGATAATAGTTGTAATGAAGTAACAGTGGGAAAACTGTGTTTTACTACCATAAGGAGAAGCAATGCTTGGGCAGATTGGGTACCAACTGTTGTTGGGTCTCAGATGGGACTTAAACGTAACTCTAATATGACCAGGGGATTAATGGAATGTTAGGAGACAAACTGTACCATGAAGACTGAAACCCAGCTTTATCAAATACAGTAGTGTTTGGGATCCTTCATAAGAGGATTTAGTCAACTAAACAGAAGTCTTACTGAGTTTAGTCTAGAACTGTTCTTTACAGTTGATTGACCTGTAAACATTTGTTGTAATCATGTTCATAACAACCTAATTTACAGAGTAAATTTTTTATCTGTCTTGCCAGTAATTTTGTAAGAAATAAGATAAATCAAGGCAAAAATCAACAGACTATTTCTTCTAAGAAATAAGCAGATCCAAAGAAAGGCATCTTTGCCAAGATGTGCCTCTAGGACCTGTACTGTGGGGGGAGATTTCTTGTCAGTCTGTGAAAACCAGTGTATTAGCAGATGGTGACCTTTGGGAAGTAGTTGTATGTGCTGGGCACAGAAGGAACAGATGGCTCTGGGCAAGCCTCAAACATAACATACTGAATCAAATTCATAAATATTCAAGGTGTGGTAAAGACTGTAGGTCTATGAACATTTGCCTCAGGGCAAATGTGGGTGTGAGAGGTCCCATCCTCCCATTCTACCCTTCTTACTCCTTCCTTGCCGGACACGAGCTGTGGTGATGCCGATCTGTGGGGCTATGCCATGTATCAGAATGAAAGAGATTTAATTACACAGCTACCTGGTCTGAATAGGGAAGCAGAGAAGGGACTGTACAGGAAACTAGCTGTAACATTGTCTTAGCTTTTGGGCATTTAATATTCACTTTGTAGTGGCTGTGTAACTTTTTGAGGCAGGGATGGAATGAATAGTATGTCTGAGGTTGGTATTATTCACAGCTTTCCAGGATGATAAGAACATGAGGATCCATCATGTTGAATTCTTGCTCTGCTTTTTTTGTTTGATGTTTTTGGAATCCTATGTTGTTTGTTCAACTGTTACATGCTTCTGGTATCTCAAATGAGTCTGGACTAAGGGTAGGTGCCAAAAAGAGTATAATTAGTCTTTTAGGCTCTATTTATATTTTCAGAGTATTTTTCCAGGGAAAAATTAATCTTGTTTTGCTAGTAGGTGGCTTTGATGCCAAGTGCCAAGTGTACCTGTGAAAAAAATGAGCACTATTTTCTCAGCATAATATTTTATGTACAGAATAAGATGGACCTTCTGTCTTTCAGTGTGAGATGGACCCTTTGGCTGCTTCACACTGACATTGTAAATGTTTTTACACAGTCCTGTTTTTTGGTCTCTAAAAGGTCTCTTGCTGATGTCACAAATATGAGAAATTTGATTTGTTAAGGATCTGTTGGATTACTTAGTCCTTTCACTGTGGGTCTGTGCAGAATTTTTTCTCATGAAGTATTTTCACTTAAAACTTTTTCATTTATGGTGATTTATTACAGATTTATTTCTAATGTTTATGCCACACATTATCTCTCAGAGGATCAATTTTTCAGGGCAGCCACCACTGAGAGTGATCTGCATTTGAGAGATCTGCACTCAATTTTGGGGCCCAGAGGGAAGTATTGTGAACCACTGGTTGGGATTTTGGTGAGGAGCTGCTGAAAATCATCTTGGTAGGAAATGACTGCATTTATGATTCAATCATTAGAGGTTATAGACATTTCCATTTCAAAACTTTGGGATGGGTTGACCTTGGCTGGTTGNTGTTATAGACATTTCCATTTCAAAACTAAATTTTAAAGTTCCCAGTTTGGGATGGGTTGACCTTGGCTGGTTGCCAGGTGCCCACCAAGGTGCTCTCTCAGTCCGTCCCCTCAGCAGAACAGAGGGAAAAAATACAATAAATCCTGCCCAGTCCCCCCCTCCCCCGCCTTATGGGTTCAGGTTTTTGTGTAAAATGCAGGGGCTGCACACAGAAGCAAAACAAAAAAAGGTTTATTCTCTACCTCCCATAAGCAGGCAATGTCCAGCCATTTCCTGGGAAGAAGGGCCTTGGAACACATAGCAGTTGCTTTGGAAGACAAATGCCTTAATCATTAATGTCCCCTCTTCCCCTTTACTTTTTTATTGAGGAGGGTGTATTATGATATGGAATATCCCTTTGGTCAATTGGGGTCAGCTGTCCTGGCTATGTCACCTCCCAGCCACTCACCTACCCCCAGCCTACTTGTCTTTGGGTGAGGTTAGGGTGATGCTGTGCAAGCACTGCTCAGCAATAGCCAAAAACGTTGGTATGTTAGCAGCACTGTTATAGGTACAAATACTATGCTGCTATGAGGAAAATTAACTCCATCCCAGACAGACTGTTATGTCAGTTGTTATAGTGATATTTATAAAGCTCCTATAAATAATAGTCTTTTCTACTGTAAATCAATTGAAAGCAATTAAATTGCGTTTTGAGCTTACACTAATCAGTAGTTTTAGTGGGCCACATTTCACAGAGCTGTGCTCTTTGTAAAACCTTACGTTTCTTTGTGCATTTTTTAACTCAAAACTATATTTTGAAGTTAGATATCGAAATCCAATAACGCATATATTAGCTCAGATAATATTTTAAGTAGGGATTTTTTATGGTTTATTAACAGAGAGTAGAAACCCTCTTTATCTGTCTGCAGAATTAAAATAATATATATTAAGTTAAAACTATCTAGTTCTCTCACTTTCTTCTTCTTCAGTTCTGTTGTAAGAGATGTATAAAGGTAATTTGAAATTAATGGCCAGTACATTTGGAACTAATAACAGGAAGTGCTCTTTCTAAGAATAGGTAGTCTCTCTTGTAGGCAGGGCTAAGCCCATTTCTAATCGTGTGCTCATTTGCTCAGAATTCTGGTAAACTTTAAGCAGTAAGCCTGAACATTTCCATGTCAGCTGCTTGCTTCAGGCCAGATGTGGAATTTTTATGCAAAATACTCAGCAGTTTCCAAGGCTGAGACTAGGATAAACTTTTGTTCTCTTACAAGGAATTTTTTGAGGTTTTTTAGCTGAACATTAAGGGCGGAGGAGTGGAAGCTTTCTGAAACTGAACTCTCTTTTGTTAGGCATGTGTCCTTGACCATGGAAGTCTGTCCAATTTTGATAAAGTTTTGTATGACTATATAAAGAAAGTTCAGAGATACTCCTAAAACCTCTTTCTTAGCAGCAGACAGTCCTGGAACAATATGTCCACCCAGTACATATAAGGAAGCCTCTGAGAGTTAGGGCAAAGTTGCGGAGCCATTTGGTAGAAGGGAGATACTAGGCAATGAAAATTAGAGTGCCTTGGGTAAAGGGATTTAACAAGAAGCCATGGAAGTGTGAACTAGACTAATTTAGAGGCTCAGAAGGAGACAAACTGATGCCTGAATACTGTGGTCAAATGGAAGGAAAGGTGCAGACTACAGCCAGCTCTAAATATGGAACACAGGAAAAATGATAGTTCATTGATGTGATCATTTATTGCAGTGTCTCCAGGAGTTGTGTGATGGGCTTATATCTGAGCTATGTACAATGATATATGATAAAACTGCATTTAAAGAAAAAACAAAAATTACTAACGTACTGAGCTTCTGGATGGGGAGGACGAACTTGTGAAACTTAACTTTCATGATCTAGAGGTATTTCTTCCTGTGTATGACCATCATGACATTAAGTGCTTGCTTGTGAAATAAACCCAAGTCAACCTTGAACTTGGTGCATGTGGTGGATGTTTTCTGGCTATCAATTATTTGAAAGAGAATCCTGCTTTGTCTGTAGTACTGCTCTCCCAGGTGTTGCAAAATCTGGATGCATGTAGTGTATAAAGCAGGGGACATAGGAAATAAAAAGAAATGTTTATGGGTAAGGTAGCTGAATCTATCCAGGTAGATATAGCTCCCAAGTCTGTGGCAGAATGTTGCCTGTTGCTCAACAATGCCTTAATATTTTGCAGATTTCGTCTTGTTTCTTTATGTTGAAACAGATCCTCAAGACTCATTTGCAGAACTACTGGGTATTTGCAATATAAAGTCCATAATGTGAATATTCAACTGCTAGGAGTCTGAGAGGGAAGATCCTGATCGTTGTATGTTTTTAGAAATTAGGCTTATTTCACCTCAGCTTTTCTTCTTTATTTCACATTTCTACGGCAACCAGCTTGCAGGTGGTTATGTGGATATTGCCATTTCCACTTTCCAAGGTCATTATTATGAAGATTGATTAATAGCTGTGATGAGAGCTATATAAAAGGCCCTGATGAAACTAATATACCTACCTTGATGGTAGGATTTGACTAGTTCGGTCTGAAAAAAGGATACAGCTGCATATGGAACCATCTCTGCTGTGTATAGAATAAAGCAGGGGCCTTGTCAAAGGATAATATATGAGTACTTGATTAAAGACAATATCTGAATGTGTATGTGCAAGAGGGACAAATTAAGCTTGTACAGTCAGCCATTCCCTAACTTACCAATGTTTGACTTCATGGTATTCTAAATACTCTTTTCATGGAGTATGTTTTTAATGTATAATTTATGTTTCAACCAGGAAAGAGACTGGTAGAATAATCATGGGCGGAGGGTTAAATATGAAACTGTGCATTAGAAGATCTCCAGATTCAGTTATAGGTTTGGGTTTTTTTGGTATGAGAATAAGTGCTTGCTACATGCTGTGATGGCATCTATAGCTCTGTGGTAACTGCTCTGAGAATGAAACGACCAGGGAGAGTGATCTTTCCATAGCTGCAGTGTGTGGAGGTGAACCCGTGACATCCCCGGAGGAGGCAATTGCTTGGGCACTGGGGAATTTTGTCCGGATGCTGCCTGTCTCTGTTAGTGGATGAAGGCAGGTTTCTCCTTTAAAGGCTGAAAGCCTTTTACAAGTGCTTTATTTACAGTAAAAAAAGAATTGCTAGATTGCTAGGGGGACATTGTGGAAAATGAAAACAACTCTGTTCTTATGTATTTTCTATTCTGTAGGTAAAATACAAAAGAGACTTTGAAGAAAGCAAAGGAAGAGGGTTCAGTATTGTGACCGATACGCCCGAGTTACAAAGACTGAAAAGGACTCAGGAACAAATCAGTAATGTATGTGACTGGTACCTAAAGTGATTGTAGACGGAGAAATAGTGTGTCTAAGTGTGTTTGTTGGTGTTTCTGATGATCTGTGTAACCGAAAAATGTGATTTTGGTGACTGATTTGTGTATGTCTGATTTTGAAGTGTGTGTAATTGTATACCATGGACTTGCACAGCACATTGGCAATGTGTGTTCACCTCTTCAGTTTCAGATGGTATGCTCAAATTATTTCTTTATTAAAATGATTTGACATTTTCTGCTTTTATAATAGATTTGTCAGTGAGTAAGAATACTTTTATAGTGTTTTATTTACACAAACGATATAAATTATGTATGTTATACAGTTTTGTCTCTTTTCTAGCAGGGGCTGTTAAAAGTAGCATAATTGTCAAGATGGAGTTTTCTAGAAGCAGATGAAATTTTGATGCTGAGTTCTAAGAGAAAATACATGCAAGTTAATGTTCTGCATGATGAGAGAGAAATAGCAAATAACAAAACTTAACATGTTTCATTAACTTACCGGAGTGGGATTTTAAAAAATGGGACTTTTCCTAACTTACTTTTTTTTTAAAATGACTTACTGATTAACTACTGATTCACTAGGAAAGTTGTTTATTTGTATTGTATTCCCTTGTAGCATGTTTAATTCACTACATGATGGAATATTGGGTGATTTTTAGTGCAAGTTATGATATGTATGAAATAATTAAGAAGTAGTGTGAGCTAGAAATGGTACAGAATCAATAGTGTTAGCTTGTCCTGGCTTTTCTTCTGATCATTCTTCTGTTGCAAGAACTTATCCCCATGGATTATTTTGTGAAAATGTTTTTGAATCACTCTATGGTAATAAACCAGCATGGCATCAGAGGCACCCAGTGTAAGTATGACCAGAAGAAAATGACGGAATTTATTTACTTGAAAGAAAAAAAATGTTTTTAAGGTTGAGATATTATTGGGAACAAAACCCTTGTCACTGAAAAATATTAGTATTTCATAGCAATGGAAATGTATCATTCTTGCCAAAGCATTGACTAGTTAAGATTTGATGTCTAGAGCTGGTCTTTGAGGCAAAAAATTTGGACTTCTTTCCTGGAGCCTTGGCAGATTGAGAAGGCTGTTAATTCAAGTGATGTGCAAAAGCTACTATGCATAGATAAGATGAGAACAAAAATGCATCTCTCGCGTTCACACTCGGGCTAACTGAAATTACTGGTTTGTAGGATACATTCTTCAGAATGGCAAAAAGCAAAGCCATTAGGACTTCCATTTGGGATCTGGAAAACTTCAGTGAGTCCTGGGTTTTAGTCAGCTGTAATTTTTATTTAGACCAGGAACCTAAATTAGGTCCTCTCATGACCTACATAGCTTCCTCAAGCAAGAATGATTCTTTTGTGTGGCTTATCTCTGGAACTCATCAAAGAGATGAAACGAGCAGTGCTCTGATGAACACTTAATCCCCTGCACAAGTCTGCTCTGTTAAGGGACGTTGAGAGGAGTACCCTGCAGCAGGCCTGGGGTGTTCAGTTTGGAATACTGACGTGCCAAGAAATTTAATTAGATCTCCCTAGCCAAATACTCTCAACATCAGACTACAGAATAGTACGACACAGCTCACTTGCTTGCTCTTTCTCTCTCTCTTTTTCAAAGCATATTGGGTTTTCTGTTGGGGGAAAAGGAGATACTAATAAAAACAAACAAGCAGCTTTGAGACATGGGAAAGAGCTTCCTTCCCATCTCTACTTTTAAATGGGTCTAGCGAATTCGTCTTCTAGCTGAAGACCTTGTTGCACAATTCATGACACGGTCTGGTTCCTGAACCAAGGATACCTATCTGCCTTGTCAGACCCAGAAATAGTTTTTTCAAATGTCAAAAGTAGTTTTACGTATTTCAGTGTTTTTCCTTGGTGATGTATGTACCACTTTTGTCTCTTCATTTCTAACCACACAATCTTAATGATATAGATTTGTTCTATCCAGTCTTAACAATATAGAGCTGTTTGCCTTTTTTTATGTATGTAGCTGGCAGACATTCCAAGTTAGGGACCCGATTAGAAAGCATGTTAAAGTGTAAAATAGTATTTTAAAATGTGCATGATAAAAGAAGTTGCATTTAATTTCTGCTTGCTCTTAAATAGTAAATTCATTTATAGCATTATATCTGCATAGGGCACAATTTGAATGCAATAAGAAAACTGCTGTATTATAGAAATGCATTCCACACAGAGTAGTTTCTGTATTTATCAGAGAAGCATTATACATCGTGGATAAGGATCTATTTAAGGTTTCAAGACGCTGAAAGGTAAGCACTTTAATAATTCTAAGGTAATTTTACTTTTCATTTTGAAAAACAGAAGAATACTAATATGTCTATTTAATTTTCAGTTTTGTTTTGATTTCACCTTGAAATATTAGAAACTTCTCAAAGAGTCTATGTGAACCATAGTTGTAACAACTTCATTGAAGGGTAAGTAAGCATAGTTAACTGTGTAGATATTCTTGGTGAAGATAAATTAAAAAAATAAAATGAATGATAACAGATGCTAATTAGCATAAATATATTTAAAATATTGTCTTTTGTCCTGATATTAAGTTTGGCAGGATACATGAGTATTAGCACAGAGCTCTGACTTTTCAAAGAATCTCTTAGGCTATGAATATAAACCTTGTGAGGAAAAAAAATCATGAGAGAATTTAAAGGAGAGTGGGTTGACAGGGGGGTTTGAATTTTTGTTGCTGTTTTGCCACCAGTGGTCCTATCTCTGAAGACTTAGCCCAAACTTATGGAATTTATTTTATGTCTCAATGGAGGTATCAGGACCAGAATGTAGTTTCTTAGGAAAGCATAAAATTTATCCCAGTATCTCATGCTTTTTATCATTAAAAGCCTAGTTTTGCAGATGTGCAATGTACTTTTGGAATTTAATATGTACAGTTAATACATAAAAATATATACTGTTCATACAGAGAAATGTGTAATTTTGTTAAAGGACCTTGCAGTGTCTTTTATCCATCCTGAACTTTGAGAGGACTTTTAATATGAGTGCAAATATTCTCAAACTGAAAAACATACTATGCATTTTTATAAGTCATTTTGCAATTAAGCTAACTGTTAACTGGTTTCATAAGCAAAAAGTTAAGGTGTTAAAAAGAACAGAATAACTAAAGATGATAACAAAATACTATTGATCTGTCATGACACATGGCTAAATGAGAGAGTAGGAACTCAATAATATTTTCTTTAGGGAAATAGAACACTTTCAACAGTTTGCAGCAATGAGTTGCAGCTTACTTCCACTGCACTTTTACATCTAGATATATGACTTCAAGCATATTTTATCCTATGTCAAATAAGTTGCTCTTTCTTAAATCTGTTCCTGGTAAATGTCTGCAATGTATAAAAGAAAACAGGTGTCCTTACAAATTGACGGAGTGAGAAGCTTTCAATAAGATAAAGGCCGGTGCTTGGGTAGTAGAAGTTGCTGCCTTGGTTGTATGGCTGAAAGAATGCATGGAAGCTTTCACAGTAGTTGCCATCATTGCATTGACGGCCCATGTAAATACCCTTGTAAAGACATTTCTCACATTAATGCTGTTATGAACTTAAGTCATGTATGAGCAATAAGCACCCCACATCTGTACCCTTCTTCCCTTTGAGAGCCAGTGAAATGAAGTGATTCAGTTCATTTATCACAGTATTGATAAGGTTGGAAAAGATCTTGAAGGTCATCTAGTNATTTGTATGTGACTCTTTTTCCAGTAGGTTTGGATTGTATATTAAATGAAAATTATACCTCTATGCAAAGTAAAAAAATGAAACAGATTATATATGCTTTAAAAGACATACTTTGAAAGTATCCTATTTTAGTGAAGAAATTAGGAAGGACAGAAGAGTTAGTGAAGGGAAGGTTGTTGAATCATCCCTCCTGTGGAGTAAGGGAGTGCCTCCTTGCATTGGGAGTTGAACTCTTCACTGAAGTTAGTGAAGCCTGTATTAGCTGCAGAGAAAGAACATGAAAATCTCGTAAGCATTCTTGAAAGTGTTGTATGTAGATTTTAATGAGAAAACCTGGGTGTTAATTGTCTTTAAATGTCTTTAATGAAATATGGTGCTTTTTTTTTTTTTTTTAAATATCAAATGTGACATTCTACCTCCAGTTAAATTTATATGGCTTCAAGGGATGTAGCAGAAGACAGGATTTCCTCTGTAATTTTTGATCAACTAACCACCTGTTATCTGGAGAAAGACACAACTGGTAAGGGATTGGGTACTAGCAATGTGATAAAAATATGTCTTCATTAGCATCTAAAGGACGACACAAACCACATTGCTACAGTAGCTGTGCACATCTGCACATCTGAAATTAGAATGTGTCCCTAAAAGACCTTGAGCCACATCTCCTTATTTGGAAACTATTGGCAGAGTTTTTCAACCTGTTTACTTGTTCAAACATAAAATGATCTCTTAAATTACTGAAACAGATTGTAGAGAAAATTGGCAGGAGAACATGTTAACAACATAGCTCAGAGCTCCATTTGTAGGATTCACAGCACAAAACCTGCAGACTCTTGTCTCTAAGGGCTTTTTTTCCTCCACTGAATTGAAGTAAAGAAGAATAGGTGACAAGAAAAATTAACAGCAACATCAGTGCTGTTACAATCTGCATTTCACAAAACCAACAATGGCACATCAACAAAGAGACTGGGTAAGCATGTTAAACTGTATACAAAAAGAACTTATGCTGTTCTAGGCAACACTGGGATTTTTACTGCTTCTGAAGTGATTCATACTTTATTTGACTGTCCTAATATTCCTAAGCATGATTTTTATGTTGTTGTTTTTTCACTTGGAAAATAAAATAAAAAATAATTTAGTTATGTATGACAATAGTGTCTACTAACAGACAAATTGCACTTGCTGACCAGTGCCTGAATTTCTGCATTCTGAAGCACATGTAGTGGGCTGGGTATACCGTAGTATCAATTGCCTTCTGTTGCCCTTAGTTCCTCTGGCAGTTTAACATGAACTGCAGCCTCAAGAGCTATTCATTATTTGGTATGCTGTAGGCTTAATTCCACACAGCTGCACTTCAAATATGCTGCATATAACTCATGTGATTAAGCTTCTATCAGTTGTGTTAAGCAGCACTTTTTTTCTGTCTGGAAATGAGGAGGTTGAATATGTCATTCCTATTGCTAATACAAGTGTATCTCTGCAAGAAGGTGGAACTCCTACTGTTCTCCTGTGCAGTGAACATATATGCATAGATTCACATCCAACCTTGTTCCTTTGGTGGATTGATCCTTTAAGCTTGCTTTATATAGATACATACAAATGGAACTTCTGAGAAGCCCCAGGTTCTTTGACTTTCTAATACATATTTCTGTGTTGAAGTTTTTTTTTACTTCTCATTTTGAGTAAGCAGAAATCATTCTGTCTTTAAATATAGAGTCCTTATAAATGCTGTAGAAATGATGTAGCAAAAGAATCACATTAATTTTAAATGACCATGAGTATTTTGAAAAGATTTTTATATAGCTTTCATATTTTGTAAGCTTCTAGAAGTTGAGGGGAAACTGTATGAGGATTGGGTGAGGTCACTTGGTCTGTTCAGCCTNATGCATTTGGAACCTCAATGTGTATTCTACTTAAAAAGAAAATTCTTGCATTGCTGATCATTTTCAAAGTAGCATGGAAAGTTAGCAAAAGACAGTGTTAAATTAGTCTGTCTCTCTCTGAATCCTCTGCCGACACTTTCAGTAAAGTCTGAAGTTATTTAATGGCATAGTGCTTTGTCACTTCTTCCTGCTGTGTTCCTTGTGTAGAACAATAGTCCCCAAACATTTAGCTTTCTAATATTTTCTTTCAGTTCCTGTTTATTTACTGTATGGTATGATATTCCACACACCATAAATTATTGTAAAAAGAAGATGTAACTTCTTTGTGGAGTTCTTCTTAGAGCTTCTTTCTCATTTGTTTTCAGAGTTGCCTAAGAAATGAGGA
>WEKX01027987.1:52231-66616 GCA_013390025.1 Pitta sordida
GTCTGTTCAGCCTGGAGAAGAGGAAATTGAGGGGAGACCTCAGTACAGTCTACAATTTCCTCGTGAGCAGAAGAGGAGAGGTAGACACTGATCTCTGTGGTGACCAGTGAAGTTGTGGTGGGAAGATTTTGGTTGGGTATTCTTCACCCAGATGGTGGTTGGACACTGAAAAAGGCTCTGCAGGGAAGTGGTCACAACACCAAGTTCAAGAAGAATTTGGGTGATACTCTCAGTCATGGTGTGACTCTTGAGGATGGTCATGTGTAGGGCTAGATGTTGGACTCAATGGNAGAACTAACATCTTTTTCAGCCTTCCACTAGAGGCAGAAGGAGGCACAGCCTTTTCTAGGGAATTTTACAGCTGTTTGTTGGGGAGCAATTTGCTGGGAATACAGAAGAGTGTGTTCATGATTCATCAGGGATGGCACTGCCTTATTTTTCTGTCTCCATAACTTTTTCAGATTCTTTTTCTTGGTCTCTCTTAATCCTTGTGGTATACATGACAATAGCTTCCAACATGTGGGAAGAAACAGTATTTTTAGACACTAAAATGCCAAGTTGAAGGCTATTTTCAGATAGTCATTACTATCATTATGTGTGAATCTGTCAGTGCAGATGGAATTGTATCATTTAGTTAACTTGAACTATGGGAAAAGTTCTGCTGAGTAGGTGGACATTCTTCCCAGAATAGCATGAGATTTGTAAATTCAGATGGGCCTTTGGGTAAGTCCATTGAAGCACTAGCCCCAGATGTATACTAAAGTTCTGGTGAGCTACTGATGTGTGAGAGAAACACCACATTAGCAAATTGTATAAAATGAAAGTACTTGTCTGTCAGATACAAGTCTCTTTGGACTTGAATGGCCGGTAGCCTTGCTACAACTTCTGCATGGGGAAAGCTCCCTTTTAGCAGCGCCACTGTCAGGATGGTAAGTGACCTCAAAAGAAGCCTCTCAGACATGTAGCTGAAACTGTCCTCAGAGTTGCAGTGGGAAATATTTTAGGTTAAGTGGATCTCTGGTAGTCAAAGCAAGCAGATGTGACACCTGCATAGCTGCTTCTTAAATGATCTTATTCCATCTGGCTTTATTCTGCAGGCTTGCTTAGAAAAATCTCTTTTTGCTCCATTTTTAAGCATGTATAATATGATATGTGTTACTATGGTTGATTGTATTTTTCTAGGATTTCAGTAGTCTTTTATTAATTTACAGAAAAAAATTACTATAACTGGCTTATTTTTTCTGTATCACTGCTTTCATATGACATCAGTTGATTACAAAACTTATGTAGCCTCAAAGTTTCAAAAAGTTTCCAGTAAAGTTCCACAGGGAGTAGTATAGTCTTTCTGATTCTAATTTAAATAAATAAATTTGACAGGATGACTGTAACCTTGCTCACTGTATTGACAAAATAAAATGAGTTGTGTGGTGAAAATAAAGCAAGTCATCCAGAAAAATCCCCAAAGGCATGGATTTACTGCATGTGTAAGTGGGTCAACTCATGCATAAGAAATGAATGCTAAATGTAAATTGGTTGCAAAAATATAGACTTTAGTAGAATTGAATCAAGTGATAACCTAAATATTTTCATAAGGATGTCCTATCATGCTTCTCTTTAGAAAAAAGCACCAAAGCTGAGCATTACAACACATGTATTTGTGTTAATTACTACAGTGTCACTGAACTTCAGAATCGAAGGCATTCTATTATGTCACTGACATGGGTAAATTTAAAGTTGAACCTATAGTTGGTTAAACCTGTATTTGGATTGAGTTGCCATACATGAGATACAGTTCAATTCAATAAAGGCTACTCTATTTCTTGATGAGCAAAATGTTCAGTCTAGTCTAAAAGAATACTTCTTGGGCTTCTTCTGGTTGAGATTATAATAAAATAGAATTATCTGGTTATGAGGTACAAAAGAAAAAGATGGAAACTTCTGTCTCACTGGCTTAATTTTCTGTCTGTGATATTAAACATGTTTCAAGGCAAGGCTTACATCAAAGGCATCAGTATTTTCAAAAAACTACTACATAATCTTCAAATATGTAACATAACATTTCATGGATTTCATTTTTAATCCACAGTAATTGCCTTCTTGGCAACAGATGCATGTGTTACTGAGACATATTTACCTAAAGGTGTACTTCTGTACTTATTTATAACTCTGAACATCCTGAACTGGCTATGCAAATGTGAAGAATGGATCGACAGTTATGCTATTTTCACATTTTCCTCTGGTATCGACTGTATTGCACGTTCCTCTTTGTGTTGTAGTTTATGAAATGAAAAATTCGAACTTGGAATGAAGACTAGTGATAAAAGTGTTTTGTTCAACTATTGTGAGCACCTATCCATTGTCTGACTAAAGGACTGGAGTCTCTCTTTAAACACTAGTGACTTCAAGACAATCTACTTGGAAGGTTTCTAGTATTTAAATATATGTCTTTATTTTCTGTTGTGATACTAAGCAACTAAATCATGACAAAGCCCCAGCAACATATTTTTCCTGTATCACTTGAATATTTTAATGGTATCAAAAGTTTTAATGAGTGTGTATTCTTGAAGCCAGTGTTTTTTACATACAGAAAAAAAAGAATGAAAATAAAACCTCTTCCTAGAAGCTCAACTTGGGATTTAATTAAAATGAAGCTTTTTAGAATGGGAAAAAATTAATTAGCCAAAAATTGATAACTAGGAGTTAGCACCTCCAGAGATCTCTGAGTAGTAAAATGCTTGCAACAAAAATAAAATTTCTATTTTCCTTGTTTTACTATATTGTCCGTTAACCACCTATCATTTACCTTTTAGTTCTGTCTCACCTGATGCTTTTGTGCTGTGCATCAGTTGCTAGGGCAGCATCTTAAGCATTAAAACTCCTGTTAAAGAACAAGATGTTCTGCTTCTTCTAAAGCTAATACCATCTTTAATCTTGATCCCTGGGGTTTTGAATGTCTCACCCCATGATGCTCACAGGCATCATTGACCTTGACAACAAGGGTATCTGGTCCTCTGTAGCACTCAGTTATTTTTTTTAACATGTTAACACATATGTCTGTGGTTTCCTCAGGGTATCAGTAGATACATCAGTTGTGACAAAGTCAACACTGTAGTAAATGTAATTAATGATTAAACTTTTTAACAATTCTAACTCAAGAAGGGAAGTAGCAAAACTTTACATGTGCTGTTTCTGCTTGTGTCCACAAAGATCTAAAAGAATAGGTGTTTACTTCTCCAAAAAGCAGGTTAGAGTGACACTAGTATTGCTTTCTAACCCTTTCTGGTCTTGGTTTTATTCAAATAATGATTTAGTTGCAGAAATGCTTGTGTAGGTTTTTTCAAAGGCTCTTTCTCTGACTCACACCAACATAGTCTTTCTGTTAGTGACCACAATATTTTAGTGGATAATCTAATGGTTTTTTTTTTCTTTTTCAATATCTGCATTGGGTTTCTTTTTCTGCTGTCCTTCCTCAATTCTCAGTTAGTGGCCCTGTTCAGTCCCTCAGAAGGACAGGATATAAAGGGACAGATAACATTTTACTAAGCAAGATACAGACAGCAAATATAAGGATTTTGAATGTCAGTTCCCACTAGTTTTTTAGGAAGTCTAGCCTGAAGAGAACATAATTTGAGAGGTAGGTTTTTTGCACTTCAAGGCTGACTGTTTTCAGCCTTTCTGAGCTTCAGTCCTGCTGCACCTCTGCTCAATATTGCTTTCCTCCCTTTTTTCACTAGGGAACGATGGTGTGAAGTGAACTTGTACCCAGTTTGGCTAATCTAGCACTTTTTTAGCCTTATGAAGAGAAATATGCTCCAGACTGTGTGACTTGTGTTGCCAGGGTTAACTGAGTTTTATAGGGTTTGGCGTAACAGGGTGGCTGTTCCCAGTTTCCAGAATAGTGAGTGGGTAAGTAGCTGAAGAGGATAGTGTGGCTGGTGTGGGTTTCAGCACAGCAGTGCTTGTCTTTGAGGGCAAAGGAGAGGATTGTCATATGGAGAAGCTGCAGCAAGACCCAGAGCAAGTTGGAGCAAGGTCTGGGTGTCTCCAGGCTGTGCCCCAGTGCGCCAATACTGAGCAGGGATCCTGCTCCCTCCTCATTCAGTGGGAAAAAGGTGCTTTGTGGTCTTCTGTCTTGAATGAGATTGGCTACCATTTTATTGTAGAGCTGAAGCCCATCAATTGTGCTGTTCCCTTAGGCAGCCCTGCTGGAAAATGAAGGATTCAGAGAATCTGGAAAGCTGCCTCAGTCTCATTCCTCATGTTTTCTTGCCTGCTCAGCAGAGAGACCTCCTCTGGTGTGGGCTAGGCTGCCCTTGGCTGCAGTGTTGTGAGCACAAGGGAAAGGGCCAAAGGTTTTATTTAACTGTGCCAGCAAGCTGTAGACATGACCAGGGCAAGGGAAGCAGGCATGGGATGAGGTCACTTGTTTGGCATTACTTTTTGTTTAGCATTTGTTTCTGTACAGTGTGTGTTTCTGGCTCAGATAGTAGCTGGCACGCTGTCTTGAATGGATTTAGGAGTCAAGTTCCTTTTCAAGAGAAATGGACTAAATTAAAGACTCAAAAAAGCTTGGTGGTGATGGAAAATTAAGCAGGATTATCAATGAAGGTGATGGCAAAAAGTTATAGAATGCTCTATCAGTATTGAGGGACTGGAGATTAAATGATTAGCCTGTATTGAAAAATGATATAAAAATACTGAGAAGATACAAATGAGGATTGAGTTTTCAGTAGGAAAAAAAAGATTAAGTGAAATAAACCTATAGTCCCAGGTAGCATACAGCTGCAGAAAGGAATGTCCTTATGTACAGTTTCTTATAATGCAAGAATTAGGAGCAGGAAGTGTAGCTGTCAGGCATCACCCTTAAAAGAAAAATACATGGCATACATGTAATAAAAATGTGAAACTCCTTAATATAGAACCAGGGAAGCCCAGAATTATAAAGTACATTATAGGAAAGGTTAGACAAGCTTTTAAAAGTTAAATAACCCGGAAATATTAACTGTTTTCACCCAAATCCAGTCGCAGAGTTGAGAGGGCTCTGGTATGCTGACAGAAGGAAAATGAAAGGATCTTAGCAAGGCGAAGACTGTTTCACAGGTGCCTTGCTTTGGTATGCATTATTGAGCAATGACAGAACCATGATGGTGTCATCAGGGAGACCAATGAGTACATCAGTGAGCTTAGTACCTTGTGCTATTTCTAGTCACAACTGTGGCTCAGCCCTACCAAGCAATGACTAACCTCTTGCGTCTGGTTTCATTCTAGAGCTCTGCTTCTGTTACCCTGCAGTATTTCCTAATGGAAACGTTGCTTAGATTATCAGGCTTAGGAATGAGACATTGCTTTGAATTTGTGTCCCATGAGAACTGAGAGTGATACTGACTGGAACTCCAGGCTTTAAAATTCAGAGAGGGGAAGCCTGGAAAGAGTGGGTGCTGAAAATCAGATTGTTGCATGACCTCTGCCCTGTCAAGAGGTCACTGAGACTTGTCTGGTGTGTGCACTAAACTTGTAATTTATGTTTGCGGAGGATGTCAGGAAGAAGATTCATGTCTGGATATGCAGGTGCTCCATTAGGACTTAGAAAGACATGGATTGATTAGGTGGTTATTGCCATCTGCAAAATTAGCCTGGTCAGAGACCCCTGACAAGGAAGCTTGGTGCATAACCAGTGAGCCAAGCTGCAACTGATAGAGCCTCAAAATGTTAACGGTAGATAACTAAGATATCTGTGAGAGCTATTGCATCTGATGTACTGGCTCTGAACTTTTGGATCTGCATGTGTCAGATGGCAGAACTGAATTTTGCCATGATTTTTTTTTTGTGTCTGCATCAGCAGAACATAGAGACACAGTCCTGTGTGTGTGTGAGAGAGTCAGGAGGGAAGGCAGGTAGCCAGAATATAGCTGTGCTGTGCTGGTTGCTGTGGCTTTGGGAGGACCATATAAATACCATATGGCATATGTATAAATGAGAATTGGGAACTGAGTATGAGGCCTAGGATGTATCTGGCAGGCTTGTGACTGTAGGCAAAGATATTTCTACGGCTCAGAATTGCATGAGGAACTTGGGCAATTCAAGGAAATCTGCTCCACATGAGCAATTTGTTTATATGTATTTTGCAACACGACCTTTTTGGACATGAGCTCCAAATAAAATGAGAGCGTTGAGAACTGAAGCACACAGATCTTCTATGTAAAACTAATAAGGGACTGTTAAAATGTATTCTGTGGATCTGATATTCATTTACCTGAGTGTCCTTCTCTGTTTGGTTTCTGTTCTCAGATGTGTACTGCACAGAAATGGGGCCGTTTTCTCACTCCTGCATCTTACTGGTGTTCAAGAGCTGGCTGGAGAGAGGAAAAGGGTTCCAGTGTTTTGTGCTGAATGAGCACTTTGACCCACTCTCGCTAAGAACATTGCATTGTAAGGGCCAAAAAGTCAGATCCTCAGTTGTCATCAGTATTTGCTCGCAAAAATCTTGTCATGCACGTTTTGAGTCTGATCTTGAGAGCCTTGAGAATTTTGACCCTAAGTATCTCTCCAGGTGTTATCTGAGGTGTTTCTTGTTTGTCAGATGATTTCTCTTAGGCATGATTAAATGCGTGGATCACTGGTTTGTACTAAGATGGGGCAATACAGCTCATTACACCTGGATTTGAGAGGTCTGCTCTTTATTCCTGACCTTACTGATAGCATTCTTTGTTGGCCTGTGGCAAGCCACTTCACTTCTGTTTCCTTTTCTACAAAATGTGGATAATGCTGCTGAGGGCCTTTGGAAAACTCTTTAAAGTTATAATGAAAATGGTAGAAAGCTGAATGTTATGGCTATTGGTGTTTTTACTTGTGTGTGTAAATTTTATAAGTGGTAACTTGGGAACACAGGAGGAAGTATCTTGACAGTGGCAGCAGCAGCAGCAGTGGCGAAGGCGGCAGTGGTGGCACGGGCAGCAGTGGCGGCACGGCCACCATTCAGCATGGAAGTAGGGCTTCGTGGACCACGATTAAGACCGCGGGTCTGTGATATAGGAGACCCGACTGTATGTTGGATTTGACCTGTTGCAATAAGAGCTTCCTGGATACTTTTTACTTTGAAAGGTGCTGAAATTTCCCAAATGCTTTTGTTTCAGAGCCTTTCAGAGTCTGCGTGCTCTCAGACACATGATATGACTCTTCTCCTGCACAGTTGGACTCAATAATCCTGATGGGTCTCTTCTAACTCAGCATATTCTGTGGTTCTGTGAAAGATATTCATACCAGTAACAAGGACAACCCTTCTTCTGAGTGTGTGATAGCTCTGAGTGTGTGATAGCCTATTGTGTGGGGTGCTTGTTTCAGATGTAGATTGCTATGTCTCTATGCTGCCTGTGTATCTCTGTCATTCGAAAAGTCTCACTTTCCAACACTATTTTTCATTAAAAAGTTGGAGGAGGTAGGAAATAAAAGATAGGGAAAGAGAGAGAAGTCAGGATAGTTAATACACAGTTTCATAGAGCCAATACAGAATTCAGATCTGACTCCCTGTTTAAAAAATTTGAACACGGGTCTTGTAGATGTGTATGTGACATGTAAAATCAATTTTATACAGAATTTTACGGAAATGGCATAAAAGTTCTTGATCTTAGAAGAAAGTAATGTGCTGATCACCATTAGTCATACTAGATACACATTTAAATTGGTGTGGATTCATAAAGAGAATGAATATGTGGCAGACACTTGGATTTGAAATATCAGCTGTAATATTACATACTGCATTTGTACATGAAAACAAAACAGGCTCTGGATTTCATGTTTGAAAGACCATAGCTCAAGACCTCCTTGTGCATTTCATGTCATGTATCTTTTGCTGCCAGAATTGGTGACTTGGCTGTTCTTCAGACTGGAGTCTTCCCTGTCCTTCCCTTTGTCCATCTCCAACTCCACCAAGAAAACTGAAGCAGAGCTTCTGTGTGTCTCTCATTCTGCTGATGCCCAGCAGAAGAAAAGAAATCTAGATAGTCACAACCAGTTTGCCCTCATGTCAAAGTTCTTTTTTTTTCCTCTCAATGATATCGAAACCCTGAATGGGCTCCTCTCAGGAGGCTAGTAGTGTAACTTCCAAGTGAGATCTGAGTTAGTCATCTTTGACCACTTTTGCCAGTGAGGTGTTCTGATGTGCCTTTCTGACTTCCCTTTTTAAGTGGTACAGTCCTCTGCCAGATCAGTTATTGGTGGCATTCTTCTGAGACTCTGTGGTAATATCTCATGGGGGGTGGAATGTGATTTTCAGGATGGGATTAATTTCATATTAACTTTCTATTTTGATTGCAAATATGCCAAGAAATGTGGAGGCACAAGTGCATTCTCATATTGGTTTACCAAAACAGTAAATCTGAATACTTGTTCCAAAGACTTTTAGTTATCAGGGTAAAGGAGGCCTGAAAAAGTAAAGAAGTTCTGTGTGGCCAGCTCCAAATGCCTTGCAAGTGAGTTGTTACATCAAGAGAAATCCCTTAGGGTACCTCCAAACCTGACAGTGAGAGTATGTCCTGCCACTGTTTTTGGTTTTATTCTGTCACATGTTTCACTGCTACATTGGATCTACATTGTTTCTTCTTTTTTTATTTTACAAACCATTTTTTATGACTGTGGTAGGATCCTGCGTCAGCAAACCAGTAGTAGTTTAAGCCTGTATGTGTGTGCTTGATGCTCTAGGTATGACCTAGAACAATTTCCCTGAAAAACACTATAGAGTATTACTACAATTTTTAGATTTTTCAGGAATTTTTATGCACTCGTACATAAGGAATATTGCTTTTATGTGATATTAAAGGAGTTTCAAACCTGACGACAGGAAACATGGCTCATTTTATTCGAACGCAGTCAAGCAACTCTCATTATCTACTAGCAGACATATTTTTCATTGCTGAAAAAAATTTATTTATGTTGGAGTCATTGCTCCAAATGACTTTGGCAATTTGCAGTCCCCTGTAGCTAATAGCTTTCTGAATGCAAACAGTGAAGCCTGAACTCTGTGAATAAAGTATGTAGTGCTTTTGCCATGAGTTAAGATGCTTTTTGTATGGTCTGATGACAGCACCATACTAAAAGCTATTTAATCTTTTAATCAACAGTTAACCTTGATGTCCTCAAGAGACTCAGCACTTTTGCTTTGTTCTAATCTGGTTAGTGTGGTTGCTTCTTAAATTAGTTGCTCATTTTAAAGAACTGTTCACTTTTCCCTTTCCTTTAATGATAGCTCTTTTAAAAGGAGTCTGCTACCCCAAGACTAACAATAATCAGTCTTTTTACCTTACTTCCTTTTCCTTTCTTTGTTATGGATTTCCTTGATTACATTTGTTTTTATACATGTTTTGTCTGGAAGTGGAAAGAGTAGTTGCTTATTGAAGTGATATTCTATAAAGACTCCTTAGTATTTTACACTGTATTCCTTTTTGTTACCCTGAAAGTCTTGCTCTTGTACAGAGTTTTGCCAACATCTCTGCTTTGACTGTGCTTTCCTGCACAGATGCTTTCTACACTTCCCCCTCATACATCGGTAGCTTTGGTAGATTGGATAGAAATAGTCTTACATCATTTAGCAGCATTTTAAATGCTATTTTTTCCCCCTGGGCTTTCCAGCTCAGTCTTGATTCAGTATATTTTGCTGGAATTCTCTTATGGAAGTGATAATAATAGTGATGATGAGAATTCCCTACTCCCTGGCTGCGTGGACAGTCTCTACTTGACAGAGTGTTAAAAAGTAGCCTTAATAAAAATAAATTAATTCTATTGATAAAAGAGCTAATAGTCAATGTGATGTCTTGAAATGCTGTCTTGAGAAAACAATTTAAACCACCCAAATCATAATTTAATTCTAGCAAGAGTTTTTTTTTTCTGAAATGTGTAAGCAGGTCTTATGAATACGAGAAGAACAAGACCATGAATGGATTTCCCTTTGCAGAACAGAGAGGAGGTTTCTTCATATAAACTTTACTTTGAAAATGTGCTTTAAGAATAGAAATGCTGATATTAAGAGATCTCTGAGTAGTGAAAAAATCTGGTATGTTTTTAAAAAGCAATGCTATTGTTAACTTTTTTCTAGTCTAGCCCCTCACATCAACATTTGCACACAAAAATAAGCATTATGTAAGCTGTTCAGTCATTAAACTGGATGTATGCAAGTTTGTGCAGAAAGGATGCATGAACAAAGTGTCATTCATCAATATTCTACAGCAACGATCTGCCACCTTCCTTCTGTCACTTCTATTCTGTTTCCTTCTTAAAGAAAATGAGATCATTCAAGGTAGGTTTGTCCTTGATGAAAGACGTGTAAAGTAACTTATATTTTTCAACTGTTATTGTTTAAGAGCATGCTAGAATAGCTTTTGGCTTCTAAATTTTTTATGACCAATACTAAGAATTGAAATTTGAATAATAAGAAATAATCTTTAGAGTTAAATAAGGGTTTATAAAGATTTTTTTTGATGATTGAAAGCTATGCAACTGTTTGGAAACAAATTTTAGTTGCCAACTTTAGACTCTCTGAGGACAATTATAAATTTAGCAGATGACAGCTGCTTAAGCCAGTCCCTTAGACTATGTGGGAGACTTGACATCAATTTTTATTCTGATAGAGGTGAAGAATTAACTGGTAATTTAAAAATTAGCAGTTATTAAGGCTATGATTTGATTCAAGTACTTATGTATGATCAGACCATGACTCCAGGCAGCACTGTGTTTATCTGGACATTTAAAAGGCCCTATTTGCAAACCCTGAAACAATTAAAAATTACACTGCTCATAATCAATCTTTGTTAAGAAGTAATGCTCATAAGGGATCTGATACTGGGGATAAGCAAAAAATGACACAAATTTTTGATAATTCTGATTGCTCAAGGTAGAGAAAGACTAGAATGTGGATTACAAAAAGATTTTATGGGACAAACTGAACAATTAAATGGAAAATGCGGTTGAAAGTTCAGATAAATGCATGCATATATTTTATAAATATAAAATAATGGTCTCCATACTGACCATTACCTCTCATGAGCTACTTCTCTGTTGACACAATCTCAATGCTTAATAACAGCCAAAAGAGCAATTCATATATTAGAAATAAATAGGAAAGCAATAGAGAGCAGAAGAAAAAAACCTTGATTATACATACGTGTAAGTCTTTTTTACCTATACTTTGAATAATGTTTTTGTTTCTGGTATCTTAAAAAATAAGGTTCTGCAAAATCATCAAGGATGATTAAACTCAACTGGAGGAATAAATGAGTTCAGGCTTAGGAGTCTTCAGCCTAGACAAAATGTGTTTAAGAATTCACAAAGGTGATATAGAAAGGTCTACACTATCATTGTAGGAGGTGTAGCCAGAGAGGGACTGCTGTCTGTGTCTTCTAATGCAATCACTAGGAATTAACAACTGAAGCTCATCAGAAGTGCAATCAAATAAAGAAATAGCTGCTTTTTTGTGGAAAGTATTCTGTGATGGATTTTTGTACTAGAACTTCTTACACTATGAGTGTAAGAAGTTCAGATTAGTTCAAGCACAAGGCAAGCACTGAGAACAGTAATCTACTGCAGAATGAGAAAAGCCAGGTTCAGGAAATACACCAGACTGAAAACAATTGAAGTCAAAGAATGTGTATGTGGGGGAAGTATAATATATGTTTACCCTGTCCATACTGCTTCCTTCTAATGCTTGTGGCCTTTCTTGGATAAGAATACTAGGCCAGATGGACCTTTGGTCTAAGCCAGTGCTAGAGAGTCTTAATTCTTTCTTATATAAAATCAGTGATAAAACATTTATATAAAATATTTTTATAAAAATCTAAAATTTAAAACATTTATGTAATAGATGGAAAGAAATTGATGCTGAATATAAATTACTAGGTAAATACAAAGGATACTGAAAGGTGAAAGAGTCCATTATAAGTGGTTAACAGAGTTAAAAATAATAAAGGTGTTAAAGGATCATTATAAAATGCAGTTTTTAGCTATAACCAAGATAACTTCTGCCAACATAATCTTATTTCAAGTCAATGGAATGTGATTTCTAATCCAGTCCTTTCCAATTTTCCTCAGGGTTCTGAATGTTGAATTTTGAAATAGGTAAGGTTTTATTTCACATGTAGGACTCAGGCTTACAACTAGGGTCTTGGGACTTAAAGCCTTACAACTAGGACGTATAAAAAGTTACAGTATTTTTGGAATGAAGCAGACAGATGTGTTCATCCGACGTCCTCAAGATGTCTGAAGCCGGTCAACAATACTGTTTAAAGAGGGTTTGCTGTCTGTGATTAGTGAGGTATATGTCAGAGACCTAACTGGTAGATATCAAGATGTAGTTGTTATTGAAGGAGGGATAATAGGGATGCTTTTAGTAGCGTCCCCAGTGGCTAGTCCTTGGTTAAACAGTTGAACTACTTTTGTTGGTACTCCAGTGACACGAGATGTTGCTGGTAAACTATGCAGATGCAAAGTTAAAGAATTGCAGAAGTAAAAGGAAACTTGGTGATCTTCCAGCAAGTATCATTATGAAGTGATTTTAGATTCTGGGTTAAATTGTCAAAGTCCAAAAATGCTTATTTTGTTATTGTCAGATGTAAAATAATTGTAAATGTAAAATGACCTCAAGGACAAATGATGCTTATGACAGGATAAGAACTGGATTTGAAAACCAGAAAAATGTAAAAGTCATCCTAGTTATTTGCTTCTGTCATTGTAGCATGGGGGCAAACAAGGTGATATCCTTCAAGGTTCAGTGAGAACATCATTGAGTAGAAGGAGCATGATCCACTCAGAAGAGCTTGTACAGAATCAGAACTGATACATACTAGAGTATGATGTCCACATGGGTGAGGTGGATTTGAAATAACTGGGTAGAGTTCAAGGAAGGACAACAAAAATGATCCTGGGGATTGTGAAAATGATGTTAAGCTATTGGAGTGACAGCTATTCATTCATCTGTGAGAAAGAAATGGCTTTAGTACTGCACAGAGATACTTGCACAAGGAGAAGATATCAATAAAAGGTGGGACTTCACAGTGTTCCTGACAGAGATACAAGGTCTTGTGATTGTGGATTTAAATAAACTGTAGCTTCCTAAAGATATTTGAATGCAGTTAATATTTTTATTTAGAGGTGACGTGGCCTGGACTAATGCTGTTAGATACTGCAGAGGACACTTTTTAAAATGCAGTTCTGTTGTGTCTTGCTCATCTCAGCATCAAGCTAATTGGGTGTGGAGCCTGGAGATGTTTTCTCCCACACGCATTTGAAAGGACTTGAGACCTTTTCATTTTTTCTGCAGTGTGGCTGTATCTTCTCTGCCAAACTGCTTACCATCCTGAGACTGAAATTTTTTACTTGAATTCAGTGAAGTGTTTTGGAATACAAAGTGCATTCTTGTGTTGTGCAGAGAGATGCAAGTAAGCTGCAAACAGAAGTGTACATCTGTATGAGAAAGAGAAACTCAGGACTGCTGGAGACTAGAATTGTGTCATCCTGGAATTTTACCCCATTTCTGTGGTGATTTTGTTGAGGTTTCTGTGGCATTTTTGAAAGCTTTTATGTATGCCTTCTGCATATGTTCATGGTGGCTTGCATATAGAAAGTCAGATTTGCTCCTCTTTCCTTTTTGTCCCTCTTTTCATGGTTTAACTCTGGCTGGTGACTAACTACCATGTAACTGCTTGCTACCTGCACCTCCTACCAGTGGGATAGGAGTAAAAATTGGAATGAGGAAAAAAGTGAACTTCATGGATTGAGATAAGAACAGTTAGGAATTGAAACAAAGTAAACAATAACAACAACAGCAAAGATAATAGCAATAATAATAGCAACAACAACAATAATAATAATAATAATAGTAATTATTGCAATGAAAAGGAAAATAATAAAAAGTGAGAGAAAAGCCCCCAAGAAAAACAAGTGATGCCCAGTATAATTGCTCACCACNTCACCACCTGCTGAATGATATCCAGCTAAGCAACGACTAGCCCCTCCCAGTCAATTTCTCCCCGTTTATACAATGAACATGAAATTCTGTGGTATGGAATATCCCTTTGGCCAGTTTGATTCAGCTGTCCCGTCTGTGCTCTCTCAGCTTTTTGTATGCCTGCTTGGTACCAGGGCATGAGACACTGGACAATTCTTGATTTAGGATAAACACTACTTCAAAACAACCAGAACATCAGTGTGTTAGCAGCATTAGTCTCACACTGAATAATAAATAGGAAGGATTGTAATTGTTTTTGTAGAGCTTTGTTTTATTGTTTTTCCCAACATCCCAAGACCATCTTATCTTTAAACTGTCCAACTTGCTCTTGCCATTGCCTATTCTTTGTTTCATTGGTTTGTAATGTCTACTGCTTTCAAGTCCAGAGAGAACTG
>WEKX01027987.1:75117-110214 GCA_013390025.1 Pitta sordida
CCTCCCACAGATCCTGGCACACACGGGCATTCCCCGAGCCGGTCCAGGTGGAGGTTCGGGAAGTGCAGTTGCCACCCCCCTCCTCCTCTGTGCCCACACTCAGGCAGGTCCCATGGCCGAGGCCCAGCAGAGGACAGGGACCTCGCCCGCCGCTTGCCCGCCCGCCCCGGCGCTCGCTCGCCCTGCTGCCCAACGCAGCAGCCGCCCACGTCCCTCGCCAGAGCACAGCCATGTCGGGCAGTCCCCAGGTGACTGAGACAAGCCCCGCTCTCAGGACCGTCCTCCAGACCTTATTAGGGGAGGGGGTGTGGCTACAGGCGTGGTGTACTTGACTACGTAGTGGAGTTGCTATCTTCATGGATTCCAGGACTCATGTGAAGAGAGCCAGACCCAACAGCTCCCGAGTAATGGGGGATCACTGTATTACTGGTTTGGATAGGAGTCGACTATAGTCATTGTGTCTGTAACAGTGAGAACTGAAGACAAATGTTAATTTTATTTGTTTGTTTGTTTTAATGGATATTAAGTAATAAAATTGGCTTAGTTTGTTTATTCAGAACAATGATAAGCAAGCTGACTTCTAAAACTGGCAATATAGATGAAAGCAATTGTGGTGTCTTTGTGTCTTTCCCTTGTCAAAAGTTGTTGGTAGTTTGTAATTTCTCATCTTTAATCTGGTTTTGTCACAGTAATCTGTTTCCATGGCTTGTAACTCTTCCTTCTTTCTTTGTGTAGAGTTTCTCCACCACGTACAGTATCTTTTCAACAGTACTTGTCAGGGAGTTCAAAGCTGAACTGTGAAGTTGTCTGTTGCATTGTTTGCCCAATATCTTCTCTTCTAAATGCTTGCTTTTGCCTGACTTTGCAACTTGGAATTGAAAATATCCATGTAATTTGTCACCCCGGAACAAAACTAAGAGGAATATCTATATTACTTTATATTAAAAAAATTAAATTTTTTCTTTGAATAGCTTAAATATTTTTTCTGCTGTATCCAATATTAAAAAAGAACATAAATTAGGAAGGAGAGGATGAGTGTTTGTCTATTGATCTGTGTCTAATTTACTTCAGGAATGTAGCATAGCTAGAATTCCCTATCTAACATTTTTGCTGATGGATGTTGGAATGTTGTATATTGGACCATTGCATATTGCACCAAGCTGAAATATCTGAAACAGGAATAGAAAATTTCTCCCTTCTGAACCATCAGTGCCTCAACAGTCTACTGCCTGCAGGTTATTCCTGCGTACAGGAGACAGAAAAACTATGGGAAGCTGTAAATAGAGGGTTAAAGAAAACTGAAAAAGGAGAGCATTCAAATTGGGACTAGCTGTTGATCAGTTGAAATGAAGGAAAGTAGGGCAGCCTGGACAAGAAAATTGGGACTATCAGTTTGTACAGAACCATTAGTGTTTGGGAAAGATATAACATAGATGTTAACTTTGACAGGGAGCTATTTTGAGCCTGGCAAAGCTGGCATACTGGGATGAGTGGCAATGGGCATGACAATCTATTCTTAGTTTCTCAGCTCAGGTGATATAATTCTAAAATGCATTCTAATGTTTTATGTATAATATTTTCATATTTTTAATAACCTAACTACTGTATTTGCCGTATTTTTGTTGTCCAACACTTGTCTTTCCACCCCATGATTGTGTATCCAGGACTGACCTTCAATTATAAATGTGAAACATGAAGATCATTCATCATCTAACAAATATTGGCTCATCTTGGCACATACACTTCCTATTTGGTCCTGTAATTGTTCCTCCAACTTCTTACCTGGAAGACTGTTTTTTCATAATCCTTATTGATTTGGTGTCATTTTATGTGAACTGATTTGAACGGTGATCTACATATTTTAAAATTCTATATGATATATAAATTTTTTAAGACGTGTTTTTTCTTGTTTTTGGTTTGTTTTGGATTTTTCTTTGGTGCTAAAAGGAGAGCTCTCAGCTGAGGAGGGACAGTGTAAAACTCCAGATCAAATGAATCTGGTTTTTGTGTGCTCACAAATGTTGTTTTTATTTGAAAATGAATGTTCACTACTCCTTACCTTTCTCAGTAGTGTTGACTTTGTTTTATGAGGTAGAAAAGTATAAATTTGGTTGAGCTTTACAGAGCATGTTTTTCATTAGATACTCTTCTCTGCTCATGGCCATACATTCATTGTAGGAGTAGTTGTCTTACGGCATGCCAGCATCTGTTTGTTACGTCCCATCTGAAAAAAGGTGGAATTAGAGAAAGAAAAAGAAAACAGTGGAATTAAACTACCCTGATTGACTTTGCACTGGAGAATAATTGGTATATAAAGAGAATTCAAAGCTTGAAGTCTTTAAACTGTCACATGCTGAAGCTCAGGTGTAAGGAGACTTGCAGATGTGGCACCTGTGGAAGGAGGGTGGCAGTGAGAGAGGAATGGGAATGAAGCTGGAGCAAACACGAGGTTAGCCTGTGAAAGCACTGGAAAAATATTATGCAGTTTTCACTGTGATTGTCTTGATTTTGGTAGTTTTGTGAGAGCTGACCTTTCTTCCTAGTCACTCTCGTCACCTCCTTGTCATAGAAACCCGTCATTAGTGCAGACAGCATGATGATGATGATGTTACCCTCATGATGTGTTAGACCAGCTCTGATTTTTACAGTATCCTGGGATACCCTGTGTGTTTTATGTGTAGGTACTCCCATCAAAATTGTCTCTGAACTGTGGTGTGGAGCTGCAGTAATGTAGTCTGACAGTGGGCTAGGGTGGCATAGCCTGCCAGCTGTGGTCGGACTAAACAGACCTGGGGAAGGGAAGCATGAAGCTGGTGATTCTCGAGGCTCATTTGGTCTGGCCAGGAGGAGCTTAGCACGGTTTAGGGTATCTGGAGATTGAAGGCAGGATAGGAGGGCAGTGGCAGAGGAAGTGTAACACTCACTGTGACATCTTGAACTACTTTCATACCATGTCCTGTGCAAAGCACATACTGTGGCAACAGTCTTCAGTAAATGAGATCTGGCTGTAGGGTTTAAGTGAAAAATAATTTTTTAGTCTGCCATCCAAATACAAGAACATGATGTATTTCATGCTTATTGAAAGTATCCAACAGTGCCTTATTTTCAGAAATGTGTTCAGATTTAGATTTTGGAAGAAGAATGAATGTTCTGTGCTGCCAGCTTTTTCTTTTGTCTATTTCTTCCATAAATTTGAAATGATAGTGAGGACTTTGTGCAGCCAAGCACTGCCGGTGAATGTTGGAAAAAAGAATGAGAAGCCACAGTGGTATGGAGGAAATCATGTGGCTACAGCTATCTATAGGAAAAATAAACATCCTTTTTGCCACTTCCCCACAAAAATGTTTTTGTATCTGGAAGGAATATGGATCTAAGGCATATAGAATACTGAAAAGAATTAACATCTATACACAAAATATTTTGCCTTATGTAAATACGGCATTGAAAAAATCATTTCACCAAAGAGGAAAAATTTATCATTGCAGGTGAATTTGGAAATTAAAAAAAATCAATGGAAATGAATATAAAAATATGGTTGGAAACTGAAATTAACTTTCTTACAGGACTATGTACAGTCAAGTAATTGACAATAGTGTGTGGATGGAAAAAGGAAAATGAATAAACAGAATTACTAAAATGGAATTGTAAACAGTGTGTGGCTGACCTGAGGACCTCTCCTGGTTATGAAGTATAGTAATCCCTCAAATATTGGGCTGCGTTGGTTCCAGAAAGATGCTGTGAAAAGTGAAATCCGTGAAGTAGTGGTAAATACAGCAAAGCCGGTAAAGACAAGGAAAAAAAGCCCACGATATATTGAAGCCATGAACGGTGAACTGTGGAGTGGTGAGGGATTACTGTATTTGCTTCTCAGTTTTTGTATTATGCATTCTTTCTTTTTATGCAATATTTTGTTTGCCATCCACACTAATTTTCATCTTAAAATGTCTCTATTTTATATTTTTCCAATTGAGTTTAAGAGTAGAGGTGCAAAGAGGCTTTTTCAAAATCACAAGCTGGGACATGGAAGACATTTGATGTATGAAGTACTCACCCAGAAGACAAAGATATGCTTCAAAAATGTGTTTTGTTGTCGCTGTTCCCTGCTTCTGATTCATCAATGACATGAGTTTATCTCTTCAAGTGAAGCATTTTTTCCCGTAGCATAAAATTCTGAATGAATTTTTAATGAAAGACTGAGCAGGAGTCATTAATATTCACTCAGAACAAAAGAGCTTTGCTAAAGTCAACTCTTACTCCGTTATTCTTTTTATTCCAAACACCGTCCATCCTTCCAGTGGAACACATATTCCACTGGACTGCCCTGGGTAAATGCAGAACAAATTCTTCAT
Source organism: Pitta sordida (assembly GCA_013390025.1). Lineage (NCBI taxonomy): Eukaryota > Metazoa > Chordata > Aves > Passeriformes > Pittidae > Pitta > Pitta sordida. Next base: position 79,467 of record WEKX01027987.1, read on the forward strand.
GCTGATACGTTTTGAACCAACATTTCTTATTTATTTAAAACAAAAATTAAAATTTATTGAATGAACACTTAGGTGTCCTGAACGAGGTGATAGGAAATTGAGAAAGCATGTAGAAAAACACCTGGGTGTCCAATTAAGACTAGAATATACACTGTCTTTGGTTCTTCAAATGAGAGAAAAGATTTCTGGATCTTTATGAATCTTACATACTGGCAGACAAGATTTCGCATAATTTGATCCAAACAGTATATATTATCTATCATAATGAGCAAAGATGAGATAACCTTTTGTATTTTTCCGTTTAGATTTCAATCAAGACAAATAATTCATAATTCAGTATATAACAGGTTGTAGAGAACATTTTTAATTCCAAATTATTTTTCCCATGAATAGAGAATATATGAATAGATTTTTTCTATACCAATGAGTACATTTAGTGTTTTTGGCAGAGCGCAGTCTGTAATTCAGAGCACAATAAACTAAACTGTACTCTGGATATCAATCTTGTAAAAGAAGGAAACCTGGATTTTAGTTCTAGACCAAAATTTTGTTAACGATCTTGTCTTCCATTTATACAGTCAGCCCTCTTGCACTTCACACCCCCCATATTGTGGCTTCAGATCTTAGCGGCATGATTTTTTAGCGATGTAGGAGACCCGTTTTCAATTGCGCATGCACGACCTGCTGCAGTGGCGGCATGGGCGGCGGCACAGGCAGTGGTGGTGGCAGGGACGGTGACGGCACGGCTGCCATTCAATGCGGAAGTCGGGCTACGCGGGTACGCGTTATAGGAGACCTAACTGTACTTACTTGATTTTAAAGTTCAATTAACTTTAACCTTTTTTTCAAAGCTCTCCCTAGCTCCAAACAAAACCATTTTTAGCTCTGGAATACCTATATTGATTACATTGATGATACATATCAGCTACTCTATCTCTCTCTGGAGCATGCCTGAAAAAGTACAATCTTCAGGTGTTCTGATAATAAGGATTATGTTGCTTGTTATTTTAGGCGCTTCTTGTACCAATGCCATAGATAAAGTGACTAACTCATACTAAACAGATTTCTGAAGTCTTGTGTTCTTCAGGTTGTTGTGATCTGACAAAGTTGTTTCAGGGCTTGCATGAAGTTAATATGTTAATAATGAAAGTTGTTCTACATAGGAAATATTTTCTAATGAATGATTGAAAAAGTAAACTTCAATTCAGCATAGTCTTTAGAAGAGGTCAGGTTGTGTTAAACTGAGTCAACAATTTGTGCCAAACTAATTTTAACATTATCTTTGCCTTGTACAAGTAAATATTCATGTTTTTGACTAAAATATAGACTTTTTTTTTCAAAACAGAAAACAACTAGGCTACTTTTTCTTCAAACTTAAAAATGCAGATGTAAGTTATGCTGTTTTACATTGCCTGGGATTGGTTTTTCTTTCTCCTTCAAGGATTTTTAAAAAAAAGTGTCTGATTGAGTAGTTCTGTCCTTGAAGTTACCCTATGCTTCTTAAAATTGCACCCCAGAAACTGGAGTGTCACTTCCACATCTTGAGTACTGCGTGCAGTTCTGGTCTCCCCAGTTTAAGAAGGATGTTGAGCTGCTTGAGAGGGTCCAGAGAAGTGCGACAAGGATGGTGAAAGGACTGGAGAACAAGCCCTATGGGGAGCGGCTTTGGGAACTGGAGTTGTTCAGCCTGGAGAAGAGGAGGCTCAGAGGTGACCTCATTGCTGTTTACAACTACCTGAAAGGAGGTTGCCACCTCCTGTGGACCTCTTCTTTCAGGCTGACTACACCAGAATGAGAGGACATGGCCTCAAGCTACGCCAGGGGAGGTTTAGACTGAATGTTAGGAAGAGATTTTCCAAAGAGACAGTGATCTCTCATTGGAATGGCCAGCCCAGGGAGGTGGTGGAGTTGCCGTCCCTGGAGGTGTTTAAGAGAAGACTGGATGAGGAGGTCAGTGACATGGTCTAGCTGGGGGTGTAGGGCTGGATGGTCCTGTGGGCCTCTCCTGGCTCGGAGTGGACTGTGTACCTGTGAGGGATCTAGGTTTATGTTTACCACTCTGGGATGTGCGTTTGGTCTCTGTACGGGCGTTAGATGGTGAGTTGGACTAGATGATCCTTGTGGGTTCCTTCCAACTCATAGTATTCCGTGATTCTGTGATTCTGTGATTCTCTGGACTTGATCTTGACCAAATGGTAATTATTGATTCTCTGCTGTAAGATTGTTTACAGTTTCACATCTGGGGATTTGTGTTGTATATTTTGAAATTGACTAACAAAAATATAAAATTTTAATTTTGAAAAGAACCACTTTTATTTTAAAAATTTATATCTAACAAAGTTCATGTGCGCCTAATACACTTTTTAAACTTTAGTCTCATAATTTGGCTGTAAATGCTACCAGTCTGATACATGATCTCTTCATCTACCTTGATGTCATTATGATGTTATCCAAATACTATTCAGGAAAGTTACTAGGTCTCTAGGTCTGGTCCACCAGTCCATTATTGTAGAAGTTCTGATATTAAAAAAATTCAATCTGCAGTTGTGTTTTAAAATCAAGTCTTGTAATCTGTCTTCTTAAATTGAAGATCATGGCATTCACAAAAGATTTGGATTCTCAGGTGACACGTTCACAGGGTGTCATTTTCAATAATCTGTTTCACGATGTATATATGAGCAGTGACCAGAATCTGCAGATCTGCTACAGCATAATGCAGATATTCAGCATCCAAATGGTCCCCTGTCTACCCAGGGTCTAAATCCCATCAGAGCCTCCTGGCTGAAGTCTTAAGGTAGAATTTGGAACTTGCCTGCCACTCTGCAACTGCAATATATGCGTCACAAACCCAGCTCAGGAAGTTGGCTGGATGTTTAGAGAGAAGATGGCTTATTACAATTTTCCTGTTAGTTCAGGTGTGATGACGTTCCTCTGGGAAGTGATAGAGTTGCTTCCAGCCCAGCGTGCGCTTGAGTCCATAGATGGGGAGCCTAATCCTGATTGTAATGGGGGTCCTGATGGGCATTTTACTGAAGCTATACCATGGTGCAGACAAGGACAGAAGGTTCATGGGCCAGAGAAGGGTCTTGGGAAGGAGCAGGGCCTTCTGGCTGAGTCCTGTGGTGGTCACGTTCTAAGGACTGGGTGTCTTGGTTCTGACTGCTGCTCCAAAGGCTGTTTGTATGTTTAATGATGGTGAAACAATAAGATTAATCTTGTTATTAGCCTTACAGCCAGCATGAGATGAACATGACTTGGGCTCTGGTACTCCTTTTTTCCCTCGGTTTAATTTTTAGCTGTAGAAAGTTCTAACATCGTAAGAAACCCCTGTGGATAGAATTAATCTAATGCTGTGCTATACTGGATGTCAGTATCCTAGGTTTTAAATATAAGCTTGGGGAAGCTGAGTCTGACAAATTTTGAATGCCTACACAGAGCATATTATAGCTGCATCTTCATCTTGCAAAGAGATGGTTCAGAATTGTTAAAAGGAGCTGAAATGTGTAGTTTCATCTGGGGCTGTAGAATAACATCCATGTATGTAAGATTAGGCACATCCCGCCCCCGGGGTTTGCAGTTTTGTATTACAGATTATCATTATTGCCTACAATTTTCTAATGAGATTGAGAAATTTCTTTAGCTGTAGTGTAAAGCTGCCAAAATACATTTACCACAGACCTTAGGGCAAATATAATTCTTCCAGAAGCAGCCTCAGGCTTTGGAGGTTTTTGTGCTGAAAGGCAGGCTTAGACTTCCCATGAGATCATCAAAGAGATAAAAAGACTAAAAGCTCTTCAAAGCTAGGCCGTAGGCCATAACACAAATTAATTCTCTGGTGATGGTTTATATATGTAAAAAAATGAATAAATATTTACAAAAATGCAATTGAAATAGAAACTTGCCCAACTAGATTTGAATTTAACTTTTTAATATCACCTATTCTTTTGAATTCAACATAAAAGCTTTATGTAACTTTAATTTAGACATTGGATGGCCAGGAAGGAACATGATATTTTGTCTCTCTTTCTATATGCAAGATTTCAGAGAGGTTATCTTGCTTGTTTCATGCTAATAACTGATAACTGAACAGACATTGAAAATAATTGACATAACAAGTAATTCTAACTCTATCCTGCACATTAACCCAATCACTTACTAACTGTAGTTTAGTATAAGGTTCTAAATGAAAGAACTGCTCTGTGTTCTGATCTCCTGCTTTTTCCTTTCTTATTTTTCACACTATATTAATACTAAAATTTGTTTAACTGATAACAAGATGTTCTAAGAAGAAAAAAACCAATCTTCAATGCTGCAAATACAGTATTATAGGTTAAAAGTTAATTTTTCTGGAAATGACTTAACAGAAATACCACCGGGCTTCCCTTCTTGTCATGGAGATGCTGCTTTACTTAATGCCTCGCTGTTCTCCACCTTGTAAAACAGGATTATCATATATCTTCAAGTATATAGCAAGGACCAGTCCTGTAGAGTAGCTATGCATCCTCTTTACAAAACTCCAGATGTTCAAAGGAGACTTAAGACAGCTTGTTCCCCCAAACAAGTCTGCTGCACCTCCCAAACCTCTCTCTGTACTGTGACTGTCAATTGCCCGTGAATCAGCAGCATGATCAGGAACAGGTTTTTTGGTCAGGCTTACCCATGGCTGTTCTTATTTAAGCCTGACTCCAGTCTAGTCCTCAAATGCCTGAGGACAGGGAAAGGACTTGACTTGCTCTGTGCCTGTATTTTCAATCAAAGGCTTTAGCCCTGTATTTAGAAAATTCTTACCCACAAGAAGCTGTATATGCAAAAAGTATTTGTTCTTCAATATTATTAACAGCAACAAGCGATTGTACCCAAAGATGGTATTTCTGGATAATTTGTAGCATATTAAATGTTGCTATATGAAATCTTTTCCCTTTCTCTCAGGAGGTACTTCGGTGTTTCATAGGCATTAGCCCTCTTTGATTTAAAGAGCTGTAATTCAGTATACCTATTTAAGTGGTATTTTAGATATACATACTGTGTTATATCTAATACATTAGAAGAGCATTGTACGTCTGAAATCGTGTTATTAATTTATAGGAACTATTTTTTTCCTATAGTAAAATATGAGAATTGACATTTTAATAAATCTTATGATGGTTCTTAATAGATTGAGAAGTATGCTCACCTATAAGTATCAGTATTAAGGTAATGCAAATTTAAATTCCACTGTTGTTATGCTTGTTTTCGAGAGTAACAAGGTCCAAAGAATGATTAAAAAGTACTGAAGCAAGAAAACACCAGTTTTGTGTCCACTAAAGTTTTGAAGAAAACAATTCAGACTTGAAGTAAGATGATGTTTTACTGTCAAAGTAAAGTAAGTAACTGATAAGGCACACTTCCTTTATTTTGTTTGTTTGTTTTTTGGGGCTTTTTGGTAAATGATGGAGAAATATTAAGTCAATTTAAAAATAATACATTCTTCTGCTAAAATCTCCACTGTTTATTTGGGAAGTGCTAGATCAGCTTTTATTTGATCCATGCAGAAGAGACTTCCCTGGGGGTTAAAAAAAATGGAGGCTGAAATTTTTCAGTTAAGCTAGGGACCATGACTAAAGTAAAAGGTAAACTTTGCAACTTGTTTTAAAAGACTAAAAAAATCAGATCATGAATAATATGAACCTGCTTCAATAGCTAATCAATTAAATCCTTTAAAAAGATGATCTGTGTGTGTTTGAACATAAAAATATGTTACTAAATGCAAGTTGACATTTCTAAATTAGGTACTTGCCACTTCATCAATTATATAAGCAGGGAAGTATTTTTCAGTGGATGATGGAAGAAGATGTTTTTATCATCTTGTCACTGTTGTCATGGAAACTTGTGTATATCATTGTTTAACAGAATGTGCATAAGCATCTAACATTTCTGTGACTTATTATTGCTAGCTATTGTATTTTATTGTATTTTCTCCAACACCATAGTCAATGCTTAAGAACTTGTAAGTTGCTCTCATCAATTACACCCACATAACACAATTACAGGATTAGGCTGTCCAGAGAGCCCTTAGTATGAGGTTCTTTGTTAAAAGATTCTTTTCAATACAGGGTTATTAACAGTTGTATTTCCAAACCCATTGTGGCCTGTTATAAGCACTTAAAATTGATATTTACTCTATCCAAGGAGATTATTTTTATACAGCACCTTTTTTCTTTTTTTGTAACTCTAAGCTCCCTGTCTTGAAAATTATGGATCATTTCTGAATGTGCACTTTATATGTTATGTGCTTTGTTTTCAAATACAGTGGAAATTCATGGACCAGCTATTGTGTATCACTGTCTTAACCTACCATGTGTGGTCATAGCTTGACAATGACAATCCAGATTTAAACACTCCGGTACACCGGAGTTAAAATCTTATGATGGGCACAATCCAGAAAGTAGGAAAAAAAGTAAACTGTTTATTTTTCTCCAAATGAAATTTAAGAACCAGCCATTTTAAGCACAATGGTGTTAAATAAGTAAAGGTTTATTTTTGTCTTTCGGTGTCTGAATGTACTATGAAATACACCTCCTTCATCAATTATTTAGGAATTGAAATTATTTGTCAATAAAAAAAGTTACTGAAATAAATTTTTCATCATTGAACAAGTGACTTCTGGTACTTCAAATATGTTAATTAAATTTCATGACCTGTTTGGTTTCATCTTTTGTTTTGGGGAACTTTCTGAAGACTAAGCTGAAATTTAAAAGCTAGTATTTTAAATAACTGTCAATGAAGAATGCAGTTTTTTGTTTAACAGTTAGCTGTCTGTAGCAATTTGATGCAAATTTAGCTTACCTGAGGATTACAGGTAATCGCATAAAGTGTTCCGGAACAATAATGTTTTAAAGGTATTTTTAGACATGTGTGTTACTTATGCTATTGGTATTGGTCAGTTCAGTGAATTACAACATAAAAACTCCTAAAGTACAAGTACAGGAATATGAAGAAGAAAAAACTGAATTAAATACAAGTAAAATAAATCAGTTTATTTTCTACAAAAAACACATTCATTAGGTAAGTGAAGGTAAGAGGCTGATAATTAAATTTATAGGACATGTTCAATTTTCTCTTCCTGCTGCAGGAGTTTCTGTCAGTTCAGGCAGTTAAGTTCAAAGTAATTCCACAAGAAAAATTCCTGACAAGTGAACATGCTCAGTCTATATGGCTAAGAGCTAAGAAAGAGTCTGTATGTAAAACAAATGCATCTTTCTATTATTTCAGATTACAGTAAGCTGTATATGAATATATAGTTGCTGAAAGAAAAAGGAAAATATCTTTATCTTTTTAAGATTTATTGAGGCAAAATGAAACTTGTTTATTACTGGCTTCATACCCTTTAGTGTCAAACGCCGATGATTTTAGCTGTGATTTATACCAAAGTAAAATTTCCAAACTCTTATTATGTTTTCCTAGCTCTTTCTTCCATAGGATCTAGTTTAGGATAAAAGGAAAATTTTGTAAATGGGAAATTTTGATCTGTTATCAAAACTTTTCTTTATTTAAGGAGTCCTAAGAGAAAAGATGTAATTTCTCTGTAACTCCCTCTTCTGCTGAATGTGAGTTTGCTTTTATGGATACCTCACACAGTAACCCAGTCATCTGATAATTTTCTAGCTGCCTTCTGTAGAACAACCTGATGAGAACAGCAACTGAGCCACAAGTTACAGAACAGAGGGGTAGCTTGCATGTGTGTTGCTCTCCACGGCTTACACAGGACTAGTGTGCCACTAGCCACTCTTGGCCACTTAGCATACAGGGCTCCAGTTTTGTAGATACATAATAGGAAAAAATGTGACTATTCATTGTTGTAATGCTAGTAAGAGGTGGGAATGCTGAAGTGCCTCAGCTGCTATGCCCCAGAACTGTTAGCTCTGGTGGCCTCACATACCTAGTTGGACATAAGATCCACTTTAGTACAGTGGTGAGTGTCCCCGCCTGCCATGCGGGAGACCAGGGTTCGATTCCTGCCGGGGAGGCAGTGGTGTGGTTTAAGAGTTGGACTCGATGATCCTTGTGGGTCCCTTCCAACTCACAAAAATCTGTAAATCTGTAAAAAGACACTTGGATAAGGGGAAAGGGGCTTTATGATGCTGGACAAGAAAGGGAAATGCCGCAACTGTGTCAGGTGAACTGGTTTAAACTGTTGCAATGCATCCAAACATGGCATCTCAGCTCCTGATGCATCAGCTCTTGAAGAGAGCTGTAGGAGAGATAGATTTGTCAGGCTTCTGGTTAAACTGAAAATATTGAGGGGGTAGAAGGACCAAATTCCTCAATTGTTGAGGATTTAATCTCTTGAGAAATGAAAAATTAGGGAAAAAAATAGATGGAACTGTGTATCCCATCTAGGAAATACTATTTTTGAGGCTTAAAAACCATTGTGTAAACATTGTAGGCAATTATAAATATTGACAGAAAAAGGAATCTGAGGTTTTGAGGTTTTTCTAGAATATATTAGTATGTGAAAAGCTTTATGTTGTTTTATTTCAGTGTATTGTTCCTGATCACAAACATCCGCATGGCACAGTCTTGTGCCCTAATAAATACTTACACTTCTGAATGGGTTAATTTCTTGGGATAATGATCACAGGCTACACTGCTTCTAGTATCTAGATTAGATTGTGTATTATTATGTGAAACTAGCAATGTACCATGAATATCCAGTTGGGCTAGACAATGTCTCCGAGAGTGTGTATTGGGGAAAAAAAGTCTATAATTATACATTGAAAATTCATTAGGTTTTCTGGGATTTGAAAGTCAGTATTGTAATTACTTATTTGTATTTTTCTTTAAGGTATCATCTCTGCTTTACAAAAATTGAATGAAAATCCTAGCTTAGAACTATTTGCAGGTTTTAAAGTGTTATTGATAAATACAGTGTTAATGATCTGACTTGTACAAGCTTACGGTAATTTTTTTCCCTAAATAAAGAATAGAGCCATCTCTAATATCTTTAGTTAATGTGAGTTGGTGTTGGTGTTCAGGGAGGTTAAAACTGGCAGACTGAGATTCCTCACATTTTTCTGTTTGTGATTGTGATGCTGATAGCCTAACGATGAACTTCCTTATGGAGGACTGCTAGGAACTTCCAGTCTGGTAGGTATTTCTAGAAATGAGATATAATTGAGTCTCAGGACTTATGAATGCCTTGCTGCTTTATGAAAAGACATCACCATCTGTGTTGTGTTGAATTAATTGTACTTATTTCTGTGATGTGTGTGTCTGCCCAGCAAGAGCAGAAAATAATGTTTTAATTTCAGGGATGTCTGTGACTTGATTTTTAACTCATTGAAAACAGGAAAAGCACCAAAATTCTGCCTCTGCTTTTTCTAGGTTGTTAGTCCAGAACTGAAAGTACTATACAGTAATACCTCACCCTTCGCAAGGAACAAGTCTTTTCAGAGACTTGCAAACTGTCTAATTCGCAAACATGGGTGGGTCATTAATATGCACAGAGGCCATACCCATCGCTCTACCTCCAGCCAACCAGGAGTGCTGGGGAGCGTTTTCTGCTCCTCCCCACAGGCTCTCCCGGCACAGGGGAGCAAAGGGTAGTGTTTCTGAGCCCTCTCTGCCTGGGGAGACTCCCTGGAGAATCCCATGGCTTCTCTTTGGCCACGCTGCCACTTCCGCAGCCACTGTCAGGCTGCTGCCACCACTCATGCTTGCACTGCCTCCACAGGAGGGAAGCTCAATGGCTGCGGTGGGGAAGGGGTGTCCCTGGGCTCTAATTGGTGCTCGTGGAGCCTGGGAAACCTTAACTTTGCAGCACTGCGACACCTGGTGCTCCTTATGGTGGGGGGGTGGCATTGGTGTCGGAGTTTCTTTCCCTTTAACATCTGCCGGTCCCAGGAGAGGCAGTGCTGGCTGTATGGACCCAGCAGAACACCACTTCCCCCTGTTGCAGCAAGGGGAGGGCATAGGGGAGCAGAAGCCTCCTCCTGGTGCAGCAGCTGCAGCGGCGGTGTGGACAGGTCCCACTGCTGCTCCATCCCAGCACACAGTGCTTGCCCCACTACCGCTGCAGCCAGCCCAGTCCCACTTTTGTGGGGCACTTTCCCTAGGGGCTACATCATCACCAGGTGCACCTGGCATGCAGCCCTTGGGCACAGACTGCATTGCTTTCCCCGGCTGTAGCCATGGAAACAGTAACGCGTGCTGGGTGGGAGTTAGTCCCCCAGCTGGGCTTAGAGTAACAGGGGATGGCATGACTTGTGGTGGTGCTGCACTGGGTCTCAGCGGCCACCCAGGGCATCCCGCGGCGTGGGCCTTCCACTGTAGGGACCAGACATGGAGACACACAGGAGTGGGGCAGGGACTGGGGCACTGCACCAAGGGACCATAAATGTCATGGGAGGGGGAGGCACTGCGCACCCTCCCCGCAGGGTCCGGCCAGTCCTGCCCCACAGGGAGCACCAGCACTGCCCCTTGGGGAAGCAGAGGCACTGCGTATGTGTTGGCCAGGAAGCTCCATAAATCACTGAGGAAATTTGCAAGAAAAATTTTTTGCAAATCAGTGAGGCTGCAATGGAGGGGTCACAATGCAGCGAGGTATTACTGTATTTGTAATGTGTATAAACCTCTCAGTATAGTGCTGTGCAGACTGCCAGCTGAAACTTAATTTTTAACCTATGTTCAAGTATCCCATGAAGAACTCTGCATTAAGATGATGACATTTCTGGTATCTTTACTAGATACTTTACTAGAAGAAGTAAAGGTTCCATTGTTCTCTGAAGTGATAGACAAGTTCTTTCAGCTCAGCAGTACGTGTAATTATTGCATATCTCTGAAGGCTCTTAGGGATTATGCAAAAAAAGTCCAGTGGTATTGTTTGTTCAGGACAGAATTGAGAATCGCTGCTATATTTTTATGTTTACCAGGGCCAAAATGAGATGAAGCCTTTTAACTTTTTGGACTAACAACTCCCAAATGTATTTCTTGAAAGATTGATAAAGGAGATGGTGGGGCTTTGGTCAGATGTGGACTCAGCTGTGTGTGATCAAAGCGGGAAAGCTGCCCAACTGTGCGCCTGAGCCATTCACATGCTGGGCCAACTTATACTCGGGGGGACTCAGGCTCATTTACACCCCATGTTTCTTCCCCTTCTGCCTCCTCAGCAGATATGTGTTTAGATCAAGTACTTGAGTAATATTCTTTGTCAAAAAATAGTGCATGGACACAACTGAATGATGATCCTAAGCACTGGGAGATTGAAATGTCTCCTTTCATAGGATAAACCACATAGTTTGTGTCTAGAATGCTTATCTTCTCTTATCAGAGGTTCATACACAGTGAAAGTTGCGTATTGCAAGTACTGTGCTGTTGTGAACAATTTAGGCAATGCACAATTATTTTGATGTTGTTGCATTTTCTTCAACAAAGTAACCTCATTATAAAGGCTACATTTGAACGGAGATGTGAAACATCCATACAGGGTGTGGTGGAAATAGACATGTGAAGCTATGCAACCTTTCCTTACAAAACGTGAATGAGTTCATGTTGGGTACTTCCCAAAAGAACTCATTTTTCCTCTTTGTATGCATATTAAACTATCTATAAAGCAGTAAGAAATTCAAATTTTGCCATGCCCTGTATGCATATAAATATTATGTATACACAGCTTAGCACTCCATTACAGTATTCTCTTAAAATGCTGTACAATTGGATTTTGTTTAATCTGTGCTGTTTCCTGCCAGAACAAATGACTATAGATTTTTCCATTATATATAGTGGAAAATGGTTCAGAAGTGTCAGTTTGGAGGTTTTGGTAAAAATGCAGGATTCGTAGATGAAAAGTAATCTTTAGTACAACATAATACACAATTGTTTTGGGGACGTAAAGCTCAGCACTTAACTGGGTCTTTATTCAGATTAGATTTAGTATTTTTAAAGAAGTTTTAGAAATAGTATTGTAATGTACACAAACATCTGCAATGCCAAACACTCCTGCTGATTCTAGATTATTTATTGCCTCTATTGAAAGTAACTAAAGCTTTTTTCCCATGCCTGGAAGTTCAAGGCCAGGTTGGATGGGGCCCTAAGCAACCTGATCTGGTGGGTGGTACCTTTGCCCTTTGCATGGAGTTCGAACTGAATTATCTTTAGAGTTCCTTCGAACCCAAGCCTTTCTATGCAGGCTGTTGATTGAATCATAATGCATTTCTACACCATAGAAATGGCAACTCTTAAATGGTCCTAACAAAGTCTTCCCTGAATTACATCTGGATATATTAAATTTTCAGGCTTGCTTTATTGCGCAGTGAATGTTATCTGATAGTATTCAGGGTTTTGAGGAGGGTGGAAAAAAAAAGTGGAACATGTTTCTGTGTCATATAGTATCTTACTGCATCTGTTATGTGAAAAGTGGAATTTTGAATAACTTGTGTATGGTTAGTTGATTCTGTAATATTTTCCTCTTTTTGCATAGTATTGTATTTTTCTTTAATATATAGCAGCTGTCTTGAAATCTGTGTATTATGTAAGTTACATGGGACATAGGATATTTGAATGCTTTCTTATGCCTCAGTCAGATCATGAAAAAATGAATTGTATAAAAGCAGTTAAAGACAGTGGAATGGAATGGAGTAGAATGGAATGGAATACAATAGAATATTTCAGTTGAAAGGGACTTACAGTGTCCAAGTGTTCGATCACTTCAGGGCTGACCAAAAGTGATCTTGCAGATTTTTATCGTGCAGAAACCATTGCAGGAAAACCAGAATTCATATATAAATTTTGGTATGTCCTGCTGCTGAAAACCCACTAGATATTATGTAAACCTGTTAAAAAGTTGAACACTTCCCTTTTCATCCAAAACATGAACATTTTTGACTTTGCCATTTTGACCATACTTGCTTTCTGGTGCAAAAAATAGCAAAACATTTCTCCATATTCAGCAAGTTTTACAGCTAATAGCTTTTCTCTCTTGAATATTTTTCAGTGTCTCCACTTAAAAATTTTATTAAATCTAGGAAGGAAAGGGAAATTAACTGCACTGAAAGAATGTAGTATTTGCAATATTATCACAAAAACCCTAAAGTGAAGCCTTAGTTCTGCATTTCTGTCTGGCACTTTTATAGGTATTCTGTCTCCTTACATGTGGTCCTTGAAATCATGAGTCTGTTGTTTAGGAATATATTTGCTGTAGCAGAATCTTAAAACCACCCATTTCTGTGAATATGCGTCTTACGAGACTAAGCCATTTGTTTGCATCAGGATGAAACACTCTGAACTCCAAAAGCAGTCAGCGTAAACCACAGGTAATTCTCACCTATATAGACCAGACTTCTAGGTTTAAACCTGATCCAAACCTGAACTTTAGGAGCTTGTATTTGAAAGTGAAATGGAAAGTCTTGAAGTGTTCTGTACCATAAAGAATTCTGTCTCTTGGTTTAGGCTGAAAGCAGTTTGTCCTTTTGTTCTTAATACTTTCCCTCCCCTCCCCGTATTTCCAGACCTTAACTAAGTCAAATGCTGCATTTTTTTTCTCTTCTTTGAAATATTTCTGTTTCTGAGGAAATGTGTGTTTTTAAATAAGCTCTAAGGACATTGTGTTTGGGCACAAGTACTTTAAATTCTTTGAAGTTTTTTTCAAGAGCACACATTCCTTATATCTTTGCCTGATTGCAGAGCTGTGTAGTGGTGAATGACTTTGCTAAATGAAGTTCAAAATTATGACCTGTATAAAATGAGAAATATAGAAACTACAGTTTGGAAAGAAAAATGATGTTAAAATAGTGGTGGCTCCAACAGGTCCTGTAATACCTCCTCCCTTGTTTTGCAGAAGTAAACATTCTGACACTGTACCAATTGACATAAGGATATCTTTCAATTTTACTGCAGCTGGAGTCAGTGACTTCATATTGACAAAGGTTGGTTTTGAGACTACAGACCTTGACAGTTTGCAACAGTGAAGGAACATACATGTATGTGTGAATACATAGCCATGTATACTTGTAAGTAATACAGACTTGTTTGTATCTATGTATGCACAGCTTTAACCTGCAGCTGACATGATATGGAAAGCATTTAAAGAATTCTATAAGCTTTGTGGAAAAGAAGTAATTTTGAAAAATAAGCTAGCAGTTACATATACTGGAAAATGAGAATAACGTGCTTTATTAATCAAAAAGCTCTATTATTGGGCCAGTAAACTTTTGTGATTAGTGATTTTGAAGTCATTGATGCCTCGAATCTTAGAACCAGGCATTTTCCCCAGAAACTTAGAGGCAATGTTCCTCTTTTAATCTTGTTAATTTTATTAAATTACTTATATTGAGAATTAACTGCATCACAGTATTTTAATTGTGTTCATAGTCATTTTAAAAATAGTTGACAGGGATAGGTCGTTTAATAACATTTTATCAGTAAGAAAGCATTAGCTCTGCTGTGACTGATAGCTAGCAAGGCCATCTGCAATGTTTTTCAGTTCACTCACACTGAATTGTTCAGATAAAGACTGTCAAGTGTTGCCTAAATAAGGAGGGAGCTGTGGTAAGGTTAAGTATAGCAGAGGACAGAAATCCAGGCATGCTGGAGGGTCTGAGCTGTTTCCTGAAGCACTGAACCTTTTTAGAGTTTTCATTGTTGTTTCCTGCAAAGTATTAAAATGCGAGTGTCTGTCATTCAGGATCTCAGAGAGGATGAAAATGAAAATGAGGAAGAAGAAGAAAAGGTGAGGTAAACCCCAGCAACTTTGACAAGTACTTATTTCCTTATATTTACTTAGTTATTAACTTATTGTTACTCTTTAGGACACTAAACTTGGAATGATTACCTTTCTCTTACAGGTCTTCCTCAAGCCTGTTATTGAGGACAGAAATATGGAACTGGCCCGAAAATGCAGTGAATTAATAAGTGATGTAAGTGATGGTGACTATTTGCATCCTTATATTTGAATTTCTTTTTTCAAGTGGGTTTATATTTATGATACATATTTTCTCAGATATGTACAACGTGCCCATCCGAGGCTTAAATATAAAATCACACAAAATAATAGAAAAGCACAAATTATTTGAGACCCTTAAATTGTCAGATGCAGAAGGAGGATCTTTTTAGAGCACTTGGATAACATGCAGCATAGGCCCTAGAAAAGTGAATGTTTTAAAATAGGGGTCTCAGGTGTCAGCCATGAGAATGACTTGGCTGTTTTCATCAGGAAACTAGTATTTTTTCTGGTGATACCCTAATCCTATGCAGTTTGCTGGGTTTGAACAGAACTGGGTGTCAGTATACACAGCTATACGGAGGGAGATTAAAATAGCAGATGAATTTTGAGTGTTTCTATTGGTCCGTGGGGATAGAAGCTCAGAACTCTTCAGTATATTGTTATTGACTACATTTGTAGGACAAATGCATTGAAATGTTAGAATATCTTGGAAAATTATTTAGCAAGCTAATTTTTGACTTAGTTATAGATTTTAAAAAAACTATCAGTTATAGACATTATATAAACATCATAGATCAAATCCAAGACATTACTGGGGAGAGAGTGACTTGCTTCAATAAATGTTCTAAAGAAACTTCAAAGTGATGTCTGGCTGGTGTTGTGATATTTGCATTCAGGATATTGATTTTACTGTAATAGAACATATAGGATCTACTCTTTAGGTATAAAATTTTAACTATTATTTATCTGAAAAGAATAAGGAACTCAGAAGATGAGTATCTGGGATGTGTAAGTGTTACAATGCTGGCTTGGACGTGGGACTTCACAAGGTCAAAGTTTCCTCTTTGCCCATACACCATCTACTTCGATTTTCACAGAAAGTGCTGGAAATTGGATAGATCCTTAAGAGAAGCTACCAAGATGGCTCCCTTGTAATCGCAAGATACTTTAGGAAATGATAGAGATTAATAATAATTTTTGCTGGTACCTATCTACATGCCCTCTTTGGGAAAAAAATTGCATATTGTGCGTTAAGTGTCTCTTAACTCACGTAGAGGCCCAAATGAAAATGGACCTGGAGCACTTATCTGACCCAAAATACATTTATTGCTTCCATGCAGTGTCTTTCTAAGCATGGTTATTGTTCTTAAAGGCAAAAACTTACTGAAAAATGCTGAAAAAAATACAGACCAATTTAATTTTAAAAAAAAGACTCTGTATAAAAATAGCACCCAACATCGGGGATTCAGCCTCTGATGAAGTCAGTAGATGTTTCTTCATTGGCTTGAATGAAATGTATTGGTATATACATATATAGAGTATGAATTTTGTTTCTCAATGTTTTTACTTTAATAGAATCCCTTATGACCAGTGAAGTCCTTTGTACTGGGGGATAAATTCTTCACCTTGCACACTTCAGTTTGGAGACCAATAAACTGCATTCTTGCCTTTGATTTTTGAGTCGTTGACACACAGAAATTTTTACATATTCCTTACCCTTCTTACCATGAACGTTTGCGTAAAAACATTGGTGTACATCTCTACATTTGATGCGTACAGTGGTTTTATGGCACTTGCATCTTGGCCCTAAGATGACCTTGGGAGAGCAGCCTGTGTCCTTGCTGACCATGAGACTGAGTCATTGTCTTTTTCTGGTGGTAGAGCTGTCAGCACAGCTCCTCCATCAGAATGCAGAGCCAGGAGTGCACATGCCTGTGATACAGGGATTGTGTAATGCTTGCCCTACATTTTTTGTAGGCTGACTTTAATTTGGCAATATGGTTTTAAAAGAGTGTTAGGATGGCAACCCCTTAGTGCATGTGTAGCTGTCAGCCTTGAGCTGTACATAGGGGAAGTTGTGAAGTGTTAATATGCTCCAGTTCTTGAGGAAATCCTCAGTTTCATTTGAGGTTGACAGATGTTTGTTCTGTGACTGTGATACCCCCTGTTTCTCTTGACAGCCATTTCATTCAATCACCCTTCATTATGCAATTTTATTCCACAGATGTTTTTAAAACTGTTATGTGTGTTTGATTTATGTATATGAGATACTTTCCTTTACTGGCCTTTTCTCTTCCGTATTGAAATTGAGCCTGTCTATTTGCTTGTGATATATTGTCATCTTTTCTTATTATACTTATTATACATGATATTATACTTATTATACTTAGTATACTTATTATACATGATATTTGGCCAAACTATCATAATCCTTTCTGGTAGAATAGCAGGCACCTTCCTCTGAAGATTCTGCTCAATTTGAGATTCTGCTTAATTTTGGTAATGTGCGTCTTTTCCGCTTTAGCAAAAAGTAGAACTGCTTGCCATTTAGCTGACTTTGCTTTAGCGTGTGTCTGTTATAAAGGAAAGGCCAAAAAGGTCTAGAATCAAGTGCAGAAGCAGTGTGCCTTTCCACTCATACCAACAGGGTTCTGACCTCCTAATTCTGGGTACAGCTATTCCCTCATACTCACCATTACTAGTCATAGCCTCTAAATCAGGAGGACTTTGAGGTCCAAATTGCTGGAGACTACTAAAATACTGTAGAGTAATAATATTGTTTGCTTGCAATTTTCTTAAGTTTTTCTTATGTTTTTCACTAGGTTTCTGTGGCAGTAGAGGGGATTTTGCATTAGATGGATCTGTGGTCTGACGGAGTGATTATATATTAATTAATGTAGGGTTGGAGAGGGAGTCCTTAGTGGACTTTTATTCTAGCATAAAAACTAGATAAGAAGCTTCGTTGTTTTTCGAAACTTAAATAGGTATTTGAGACACTAAGTCTGCAGTGGATCTTGACATGATGACTGCCGACATGGTTACACCATTGATGTTGAGATTATTAAGAACAATTTTCTGAGTATATTCATATTAAAATTAGATTAGTATGTGTCCCTGATTAGAAAGGAGTGGTGGCTTCTTGAATTGAGCTGTTACCATAGGAGCCTTTCCTTTAGCCCACGTCACTCCCTGTGTTTCCCCCTTGAAAAGGCTGATGGAACAGGCCATGGACAAGATGAATTTTCTTAGCAAATCAGGAAGCTTCAGCTTAAAGGTTGGATGCCTTTGTTTTATAATGTTGATCTTTCTATATAACATCTATATAACATAAGAAAAAAAATGCAGCTTGAAGCTTACTGTTTTGGTGGTTGTCTAGGAATTTTAATCCTCTTCTACTGGATAGCTGTGCTACTGGTCAGAGTTAGTTTTATGTTGAGTCAGGAAGAAGAAAAGGATAAGGAGAGATCTATTAAATATTAGGCCTTTACTGAGATGCTGGACTTTGAAAGTAAATTGGAAGAGTAGTGGCTCTGGGCCATCATTTGCAAATTTTTCCTATTCTTTGTTCTTTTCACAAGGCTTACCAGCTTTGCTCGATCTAAACAGTGTATTTTGTGATGAAGGGCAAGACACTTGCAGTAAAATTTCCTATTCAACATTTTAGATATTTGAATTTTTAACTCCAAACTTTGAAGAGGAATGTTAGCATTTCTGCCTGTTCCTTCCAGCCACTGGTTATGTTTAGTCATAGTCAACTTCTTGGGCATCTTGCTTGCATGATTTACAATAAATATGGTTTTTAACTGCAGTTGTCATGACTTCATTATACTTGTCCCAATTTGTCTTCCATCTTTCTGATTCCAGGCAATGCAGATAATTCTGTAGCAGAATGGAGTTTTTTGGATCAGAGTTTGACCAAACATTCTGTTATATGTCCTCTCTAAATTGCCCATTTGAGCCTTCGTGCATTTTGTGGCCTCTATGGGTTACTATAATAACTGTGAATAATAAAGGAGTGAGAAAGTGGCATTAGTCATTTACTGCTTTCAGGTAGTTTGAAAGCATGACTTCTACAGCAGAACAGCTTTGATTGTTTCTTCTAGTCATGTTCTGTCATTCTCCCCAATTAAGAGATACTTTAGGAAATTTTTGCGTTTAATTTTTCAATGTAATATTGCTCTGTAATTAAAATGGATGTAATTACAGTCAGCTTTCATATATCTGTGGATGAATTTTCGCAGTTCTGAGCAGTAAAATTCCCTGTCTCCTCTGCCAGAGTTAGAGCTTTACAGGAGTTTCTGCTGGGAGTGCCATCAAACCTAACCAGTAGACACTCAGCTCTGTAGATTTCCCATGCACATGTGCAGGTTGAACAGTAAGTGCCTGCTCATGTTCATCATTAAAATGCACTTTTTTGTGTATTGCTCTGTAAACCTGAAGTATGGTGTCACACACAGGTTACATAAACCATTGGTTTTGTAGTCCCTGGGTAAAATTGGGACACAGTAATTTTACAACCATTGTTCACGCAATAATTTATTTAGAATAGACTGTAGTTCACAAGGGAAGATTATATGATTCAGCAGGAGATGTAGATTCTTTCAGTAGTCCAAATGTAGATGATTTCAATATTAACCAAAATTGTTTCCTGTGTGAGTATTAAGTAGTCATGAGTTTGTGATGAATTTGGCATTATCTAATCCATTTTCCAGTGTATAAAAATTTACATCAGAAAGCACAGGAGCTGATTTTGTGTAAGCTGCCATCCTTCTCATGAATTTTCCAGGTCCCTGCAGAGAAGTGTAGACTAGAACTTGTGATATCCATTAAGGATTCAGAGAGAGGAAATTAAGACTGTGTATTTCTGTAATGCTCAGATGCAGATCATATTGCTTCTGTCAGTGCTTGTCAGCAAGTCTAGAGCACATAAATGCAAGCTGCTGTTATGCAAAATGTGAAAATGAGGTTAGAGAAATGGTAGTAGATAATAACCATGAAAGCTTAGTACTAAATAATTCAATTTGCATTGATCTAAACTATTGTGGGTACAAAGAAAGAAATGTCACTAAAAACATTTAAGGCTATCCATGTAAAATGTCTGTCTTTAAAACTTATTTAGTCCATATCATCATAATACACTTTCTTCATGCAGTTCTTGTAATAAAGGTTGCTACATGTTAATCATGTCCATAGATTTAGTACTTCTTGCAGTCTCAGTAATAGAAATAGTAACTCTAACTTCATCAACAGTCATGTCATACCTGCCCATAATGTTTGCCCCATGGTAAGAAAAGGTTGATTGTTTAGTAAAAGAAAAAAACCCTTCTGTTTCTATTTTTTTGCAAAATATGACATAGGGGTTTTTTTTTCCCCCAAAAATGGTTTCCTTTGTGCATACACAATATGAAAAATGGCTCAATTTAAAATTTCGTCTTGCATGTCATGACAGTTGGGTGCTTTGTAGGCAGTGGTTTGGCAGTGGCCTTCTGAATTTATTCGTGTAACTCTTGGATTCAGAAAGGGGCATTTGATGATGTTACACAGATTCTGTGCTTGCTAGGTCTGTGTTAGAAGTTCGTTTAACAATTTTATCTTTGAGAGCAAGGATCAAGGAGATCAATTATTCCATTCTTCTTTCTATGGAGATACTAAAGCATCTACAATGGTGCTGAAAATGTGCTGTAGATGTAGAGAAAAACCCCTTATCTTTTTCATCTTTATTATTAAAGAGTTCTCTGACTTTTACATAGCCCTGGTACTGTGTGTGAGAACTGGGTGTTTCCCTTTATGGTTTAATTTGATCCAGCTGGATGTGCTTGCAAGTCACCCAGCACAGTATCCATGAATAAAATAAAATTTAAAAATATAAATAAAAATAGCTGTTATTTGTTTTCCACTGTGGGTGTGTTTTTAAGAACAATTAAACTTCCTTTTCTCCTCTTTGTAGATACACTATAAAGAAGAGTTTAAAAAATCTAAAGGCAAGTGCATATTTGTACCTGACACCCCGCAGCTAAAACATGTGAAAAGACTTGGTGCTTTTATTTCTGAGGTAAGATCTAAAAGGCTGAAGAATTTTCTTGGCTTCTTATCCTTCCTAAAAATTCTTACAGTTGAATATGGTGATTTTTAGCAGCTAAAGCATGGCTTATTTCAAACAATAATTCTGTTTATACCTAAACTGCCTTAAAAGGTTGTAATTAATGTATACTGTATATGTGAGTAATAATAATTTGGAATTATGTGACACTTTTGTTTCGAGATTCAAAGATACTTTATGAATGGTTCTGTTTATCCTCCCATTTTATGGGTGAATAAACCAAGGAATAGGAAAATAATTTTTTGTTACTTAATCTGCAGTGACGAGATTTGCAAATTACACCTGCGCAGAGTTTTCCTGCTGTGGAGAATTCACAGCCTGATATCAAACAGAAGGAGACAAGGAAACTGTTTCTGTGTTATCATTCCTGTCCTCCTTCTGGATGTTTTTACTGTCGCTGTGACCCTTGGAAAGCTTAAATTTTCAGTGCCTCATTTTTTGGTGTTACCTTTGTAATTATGCTAAAGAACGTCCCAATATCTCTGTATGAAGTTACGTGAGTGATATACATTCTATATTCTCTTTCTGGTAGACAAGAGTTTGCTGTGTGGCTACATTCAACGTAAGTGCATTTACATACGTACAACAAATATACTCATTATCTTCCTGTTTCCTGAGAAAGCGTGGCATTACCCCAAGGGGAGTAAATTGAATATAATTGCACTTTATAAGAGACAGACTACTGTAGTCTACAAAAGTACAGTATATAGGAAGTATTTGTCTAACCTATCTGATTAAAAAAACCCTGCTAATTATTAATCATAGATTTAGAGGTATAAAGATATTTTTAAAACTGCGTATGTTTTATGTTAGCACACTGTTGAGCACTCTGTCTGCTTGTTGCAGCATTACCTGAAGCCAATGATATGATGGATGGCTTATCTTGTAAATTACTGACCTCTAGTGTCCCATAACCTGTTTTTGCAAAACTTGGACACTGAAATTCTTAACAGCACGTCTACAGCAGTGAAAAAGAGTACTTTATTTTGGAAAAGAGCAACAAATGTTATAGCAAATTATTGAGATATATATGTATATATATATTTATGAGTAATTAACCTCTAATGAAGAACTGTGTATTGCACATTAAAATAATGACATTAGAAAAGTATAATTTCAAATATTTTTGGTATTTGTGATTACTTTCACAGCAACACTTGACATTATTGTTTCATGAATTTGAAAACCTTGGGTATGAGGCAGAAGCCTCACAGATTTTGACCTATTGTTCTGGTCTCTCTCATAAAACTCTTTCGTGAGGAAATGGTAGTATTCACTGGAGGAAGTACAGGGTAAATAAAAAGTAATTAAGAAATGAGACTGTAATATGAAAAGATGGAGTAGAAATGATGGCAGACATGCTTATTTTCAACTTTCCAACTACTTTTAATTGCTGCTACTTGCTAATCAGTAAAATACTTGGCTTCTCATTGCTCCTGTTGTGCAAAACTCAAGAAAAGAGACAGGGCAAAGAGAATTTTGGGTTTTGAAAATGACTTGGAAAAGTACAGAAAAATAACTGCCTCGTTTCCCTTATTTTATGTTCCCTCCAAATAATTGAATTTAATTAGGAGGTATTTTGCATTGTTTTGTGAATTAGACACATCCACCTAAAGTATTATTTTAATATGTTTTTGCTTGGAAGCTAATGGCATCATTACATTTTCTCAGTTTTAATGGCCTATGCCATTTCACTTATTAGAAAAATTCAATAGTATGTTTACTGTATCTTAATTTTTCCATTACGTCACCTTTTCCTGCCCTCTAGGTGAAATATAAAGGAGCTGCTAAGAAAGACCTTTCCAACTCTCTTTATCAGCAGATGCCAGCCACAATTGACAGCGTATTTGCAAAAGAATTAATGCAACTTCAGAGCAAGGTACAATTTTAAAATCACAAAAAAGATTTTTAGATTAATCGTATGTCAGAATATGTCTGATTTAAACCAAATATTTGAATGGACACTTGATTGTCTGCTTGATTTATTTAGGTGAGTTTATAATCCATAGTTTATCACCATAACTTCTTAACTTCAAGAGCTACTTACTTTTAAAATGTTGACAATCTTTTGACATTGTTATGTTTATTAAATACACATTTAAAAGCTGCTAACACATTCACCAATCCATTAGAAATCCATGAATGCAATAATGAATTACTGAATTCAGTGGCTCTGCATTGTGCTTATAGAATAGATGGATCTTATATAATTACTATTTCTAGTTGGGTTTTGTATTAGATGCTGAAGGCAAAGGAAGAAAACTTTAATGACTTCTAAAGGTACTTACTGTTAACAGTAAATGAATTTCTGGTGGTCTACATAATACTACTAACAACAAATTTTATAGAATTAACAATATGAAATCAAGTATATTGAACATAACTTAAAGCATGTAAACAACTATTAAAATAGTAAATTCCAGCTCAGTTGCCTGCAAGGGTTTTAAAATATAATACCCTAAATGTAGGCAGGTGACCCTTTACTTTCATTGATCTCAGAGGAATTGCGAATGTTAAATATGTGTAATATGAATGAAGTTAGAGATTTTCCTTGTTACTCATGAGAATTACAGCTGAAAGATGATCATTGCTTTCTGTCCACCAAGTGTATCCACATTTTTCTTGTTTTTATTTTCTCCTCTCTTAAACATATTAACTACATATAGTTTAATGTGCCAGTGTGTGAAGTGAACACACTCTTTAATCTATAATATTGATTGTATCTCAATATGCATTCCTCTCATGCAGTGATATTTTTTCAAACAAAGGAAAATATTCATATCAAAAGAAAGGACTGAAATCTCACAGCATCTTGTGGAGAAACGTTTTGATGTAGAACTGTGTTAATCCAGGCAATATTAAGCAAATACACCAACATGTATTTTAGTTTTCATAGTTTGAAATGGAACATATGTACATGCAAGTTAAAGCAGCACAGTAACTGAAATGACATTAATGTGACATTTCATTTAAAAGTGAATGATTAGAAGAATTATAGAAGAAATAAATTGGGAATTAAACTTGTATAACATTTTAAAACCATTAGCTTGATTTATAAAACATTAGTTAACTATTTTGTCACAGATTTACTCCTGGATTAATTCCAAATTATTACATTCTACATCAGTTTACTCAAATGGGGTTAATTAACTCTGGTGATGTGGCAGACAAGATAAATAACTGAGACTAAAAGTGACACCACTGATTCATCCATAAAAACCTCTTAAGGAAAAGACTGACATTTTTATTTGATAATTTTTGGAGGTTTTCTTCAGTTGCCCAACAATCATAGAGAAACAAGTATGCCTGTAGGATGAGTTATACATAAACAGAAATTTGCCCTGTAAAATTCATACCATCCTCTTGGGAATAGACGCATTATAAATCATAATCTACCATAAAAATAAAAGATATGCTGACACATTTTTCCAACTTGTGGTTACTGTTGCAGTGGACCTGAATTTAATGCTACTTTGAGAGAGATCTCAGGGGATTTTTCTAGTGAAAATCTTCTCCACAGTATTCAAATCTAATCCATATTGTGCCTATCACTGCTGTACCTAAGTAGCTAATACAAGGATTTTACATTCCAACTGGGTCAGGATATGGCAGAGGGGGTTTCTGCTGCGTCTGTCTAGCTGGGATTGTGAATTTACAGGTCAGCACTTCATGAGGAGACCACAGATATGCCACAGAAAGGAGAGAGAACAGCACCAGCTGGCCATTGTGCCAGCTCTCCTGCGAAAAGGCTGCTGCAAGCCCAGAACTGCAGTCTGTTTCTCAGTTACAGTAAGATGATTTTAAAATAGGTGCTGATTTCCTGAGAGGTGGAAAATACGCGTAAATGTCCTCTTCACCATCCACATTAGAAATAAATTTACACCTTTGACCCCCTTTTTATGCTTCTTGGATGAAATGCTGGGCTTGAATGCTTTTGTAACCAGATCAAACTGGAGTTGTCTCTCTCTGTGGTGCCACGTTTTTGGCAGGATCTATAGCCTCATCTGCCAAGCAGGTGCATTGGGACTAGAGGATCACGATGTGGAAGAATGAGAGCCACTGACTCTTCCCACTGCTGCCTGCTGGCACAGATTGGCCTCTGCTGAGGCATCTCCTGAGGCAGGTGCATCCTCAGCAAAAGGTCTCTCCCAGGATTTGGTGTTTGCTCCTGAAATGATGCTGCTGTACTGCTGCTGCCCAGCAGCGCAGTCTTCAGCCTGCCTTGCCCAATTCAGTAATTTGATACATTATTTCAAAGCACACTCATAATTTAGGAATTTGGAGTCAATTAGGGGAAATCTCCTGTTTTTCACAAGAAGTTATTCCTCACCTATGGCTGCTCTTCATTGTCCTCTCCAAACCAAACAGAATGTCACAGCACTATGTGTTTGCATGCTTTAATTAATATGACAATTGTCATTGGCTCCAGCACATCAAGAACCTTGTTCTATAGTGTTCCAGCCATGCAATGTCAGCACTGACGTATGGATCTTGCCTTAACGGAGAGTACAGCACCCATACAAATGTAGTTCTCTTCCTGTAGAGCTTTTTCCTCATATTGACTGTATTGATACGTGCTCAATTCCCTCTTCAAAATACTTAGGGAACCCAAAGCCAAGACCACCTCCGCTGGCTTTTGCTTGAAACCCATGTTTGGTCTTTTGTGTTTTAGGTAGAACTAGCATGAAGATGGAAATGAATACCTATAGAGAAGGACAAAAGGTTTCAGGAGAATGAAAAAGAAGTTTCATAGCCCCACATACTTTGGTGGCTTTTATCAATTTCATTTTTTCCTCTACATGGACAATTTGGCTGTTGCCTTCTAAATAGCTTTCTTGAGGGTGAGCAACCAGATTGGTCTCCCTCTGTCACTTTTGTCATAGTTGTCTCCGTGTAAGCTAGGGAGAGCTGAAATCCCTGTCCTCAATGAGTAACTTCACCTTCCTTGCCAGCCTACAAAGCTCTGACCAATTTCCCCTCAATGAGAAAATAAATTTGAAGAGAGCAGTCCAGACAGAAAGCCTTCATTTTTATTTTCCTGAGAGGAAATGGACATTTTTTTGAAAAATTGCAATTTCCCTGTAGAAAATATTCCTGAAGGAAAACTTCTGATGATTTTTAGCTCTGTGCCAAGTCTTTTTCTTGTCAGAAGATCAGTATACTGCATATTTCCTTACATAGAACAGCTTTTTTTTAATAAGGTGTCACAAAAAATGATAAAGGTATTTAAAATTGCTTGGAGGGGAAACAATGTTGGAAAAAAGTAAACATTTCATCACTTTATTTCTGCCATAAGAAGTGATTGCACTGTTTCTCCTCTTATCTGAAAGGAGTAATCTAAAGCAAACTGAAGGCAGTTTAATTTTCTCCTTTGCACAGGGCAATGTCTCAAAGAGTAACTATATGTCAATGCTCAACAGTGTTTTCTGTTTGGTTTTAAAGATGATGAGCTAAGTGAATCTTAAGCAATATTTTCAACTTCCTGAGAAAGTTTCAGAAGTTTCTTTCCCTACAATAAAAATTTTGTACTTTACTGCATCATTTACAATCATATTAAATGTTATCAGACTGTTTTCTGTAATTCTTTAATTTTTTTTTGGAATGAAATGTAATGTTCAAGATGTCTTCTGTCTTATGGTGGCAGGTACCACCTTCTTGGACTCCTATACTTCTGTTTTACTTGAATGCACTGGATAATCTAATTCTCTCCGTAGAAATTAAAACGGTATTTTCTCTGTTCTTGAACATTTTCCCCTACAAAATCCTACTTTGTGGATCTTAAGTTCAGACCTCAGCTTACTTACTATGAAGAGAAATATAAAAAAAAAAAAAAAAATGGGGTTTAAAGGGTGGCAAAACAGAGGGTCACTCAGAGCTAGGTTAAAAGAGCACAAAGCCTTCCTTAATGTGGCTTCCTATTGACACACTGGTGTACAAGAGAGATAAGGAAAATAAAAAATGAGTACTTACAAATTAGTTCAATCTGAAGTCATACTTACTTAAATAATTTCTCAAGTTAATGAATGGTGCCACAACAGGGTAGAGGTTATGTCAGTGACCTATAATGCTTGATCTCTCTGTAGAGTAGTTTCATATGCAGATATGATAAAGGAAATTCAGTTTAGCTAAATTTTGAAAATTAAGATGAGATGAGAAATAAATGTGTGCATGCTAATATGTAAAATAATGGTTTTAAGAATATTGATGAAATAATAGTAATTATTCTTTCATGCTTCCTTGGAACTTATTTACAAATCTGGGACTAATTCTGCACTAAACTGTCCAAAACTAAACTAGACAGCCACTAAAGTCCTTCCAGCCTGTGCCTCAAGACTGCTTCAGTGAGCTAATAAGGATCATGTGAAAAGATAGGAAGAACGCAGATGCCAAATAACAAGTGAAATCTTGCTACACTAGGCTAAAGACATGGTAATCTTTTCCCAAGATAGTGGGTACTTAGTTGTAATTCTGTTGATTTTCTCATATTAGCAGTTAATGTGCTGTTGTGTTTTGATGTTGGTTGCATAGACCATTCACAAGAGAAACAGAAATGTTGAACAGCAAAGTAGTAATGTAATAAAATATCTGTAAAATAGTAAATTTTGGAAGTAACTGTATGGGTCTGCTTTTCAGAATAGTTTTAATAGAGAACATCTTAAAACTGACAGTGTAAACAAGGAGAAGTAGCTAAAGAGTTTTTGTGGCATATATATGTATAGTAATTACATATTTGCAAGGGATCATTTGTTAGCGATGCTTTGGTCTTGTCAAAGATTATGTACTTTCCTTTTGCAAGATTTTAACTGATGTAGGCAAGTTATAGACTTTTTTTGTTTCAATTTGTGTTTGTTTCTCCAGACACTGTATAAGGGGATGGCACATTTTAAGTTTCCTAATTTGATACTTTCATTCATATAGCAGTGCAAAAATACCTCCCCCCTGCCTGCTTTTGTCTTAATCTCTCATTCGATATATAATTTTGTAATCTGAGATAGGGTAGATACTAATGTATTGCCCTGGGCACCCTGCTCTGTGACTCAGATGGAATCATGCTGCTTTAAACAGAAACAGATACAGCATTTTCTCACAGTTCTGGTATCCAGTCCTAAAAGAATCTGAATCACCATAGTTGAGAGTTCCCTCAGAACTTTCACTGTATTTTTATCACTATTGAGGGGTTTAGTTTCAATCCTTCTCCTTCTGATCAGCTTTCAATCTTATTCAGTATTTGCTGTTTTTGGGGGGGATTATTTTAGTGCTTGCTCCTGAGAGCTGTTAGAAAATGAATTTTCTTGATGCTTGGTGCTTTTTAGGCATCCAAACCTGGCGAATTTCCTTAATATAAGCTTAAAAGCTTCTGACAAGGCTAAGATCAGCTTTTCAAGCAATTTTCGTATGTATGTGTATATGTGAGTACAATAGAGTACAGTGAAAGCTGGATGAATGCCCAACATTGAGGTCCCTTTCTATTATAAAAATAAAAGTGTTTATAAACTCACAATTCAGTTCCATTTGCCTTTACCATGATGACAATTGAATGTAAATACTATTTTACTTTGTGACTCTGGGAGTTAGTCAGGATGGGCATTGTGCTTGTAGTTTCCTAATAGTAGGAGTTTAGGCTATGAGTATTTAATGTAACACTGTTTGTTTATGCCAAATACGTTTTTTTTCCCATCCTGAAAATAGGTTCATAGCTCATAGATTCTGGTGTGTTTTGAGAAAAAAAAAGCAAGAGCTTTTGTGTATCCTTTTCCCTTGTCTGTCTTCTCACCTTGTTAAGATTAATTTTTGGTTTCTATATATTACTTTTTCTTCTCTCTGTCTACTCATACCTCTGTTGCAAAAACAGATGCAAAGAAGTCTCTGTGTTGACTGTGCCCTATATAGTATCTCTGTTTCGGGTTGAAGCTGCTTTCATTTCAAGGTTCTGGTTCCATTAGGGAGCTTAATTATTTATTATGTATCTTCCTGAATACAGGCACACTATGACACTAGCTTAACCTCGCTCATGTTCAGGTCACAAAAGCATAATGGTGCTCTTTTCAGGTTCTCTATAAACAAAAACATGATGCTGAGAAAGGAACTTCAGATTACGCACGTATGAAGGAGCCTCCAGATGTTAAGCATGCCTTGGAAGTCAGTAAACATCAGAGTAATGTAAGTACTCTCCCCATTTGAAATGAATGTCCTTTCTTCAGGTAGATAAATCTGCTATAGCTAACTGAAATGAGTTGGCCTAGAATGTTTTCATATTTCATTAATAGGTGGGGGTTTTTATACCTTATTTGGTCTGAAGTAATTTGGGACATGATGTGTGTATAAAATATGCTTTGAATAACAGTATGTGACTTTTATTTGGAATTGCAGTGAAAAGTGGTTGTTACAGTTTATCAATGTTATCACTGAAATAAAATTGCAAAAGTTTTCTGAATTCACTTGTTGCTACTTGAACTTTAAATGTATATAAAGCTCTTCATTTACGTGGGCAGCAGAGTTGTTTCAGTGTCATACACTGTCAGTAGTACTTGGATAGTTCTTCAGTGGTGCTGTATAGAGGAGAGAAGTGGGCAGCTGCTGCTCTTGCACATTTCTATGCACAGGAATTACTATCTCATGAATATGCATCAAGTGAATTTTGAAGAATATGACCGAATATGGTCTAATTTACGGAATCTGAGCCATAAAGTTCAGTTTGATACCTGGCACTATGATTTGACTCAAGTATTTTTTTGTGTAGTTTTATCTAGATAACTTGTAAATAATTTGGAGTACGTAGCAATATTTTGAAAGTTGGTTGCTTTAGTTTTTTCAGCTGCTTGTTATCTTCTCTAATGAGAAAAATAAATTTTAGGAGAAGATTTGTTAAAGTAGTGAGGTCATTTTAAAGGGTACACAAAGCCATTAAGAACAACTGATGTGTAAATAACTTTGAAGTTATGAATCATTTTCATTCTCATTAGGTAGCCAAGATAAGTCAGCTAGTCATGTCGTTTTGCAACTCTTTTCTATCCTTGATAAATAAGATATTTGTTTGCTGCTAACAGTGTAGAAAATGAAGCTTGGGTGTTCATTTTGAATTACCTTTAATTTACCCTATCCTTCCTACTGGTAGTGTAACAAACACTCTTAAGTTATGTAGGCTGAAAAATAAATGTCAATCTTAGACATATGTCTGTGTGCTCGGAATCTTGACTGCTGGCAGCTGATTAAAAGACTGCTGGAAAACTTCAGGGAAGCATTATGTTTGAAGAATAACTTTTTCTTCTGCTGGGAAATACCTGCACTGGTACTCCCAGTGGTAATTTGCAACCTGCCTTGATTACAGAATTCCCTCTTCCTGTCAAACTCAGTCCCTCCCTCTGTTGGAAGCATCAGAATGTCACACTAAAAGAGCACAGGAGCTGGGAACACGAATGTCTTTCCACATAAGAAAGAGGGTTTTTTTGCCCAGCTGTAGGAATTATGTTGGAGTACTAGGGAAGGAAATAATGTTGGAAAGAGAGATGGGAATCCCTCTCGGAGAATGTGATGGGACCAGAAGGAATATGAGACGAGTTTCTGTATCAGATTCATCATGGTCTGAGAATTAGTGCCAAACGTATTCCCCGTCTACAGCTGCACATTACCTGCTAACAGAATTAAGGAGAGTAGGGTACAGATGCGAGAAGGAATAGGAAGAAAATTATTTTCAGCCTGACAAAGCTTAAAAAAAAATCAAATAAACTATCTGTATCAAACAGAAAACAAACTGTCCGCAAGACAACTGGACCAGCGGTGGCATGGAGGGGGCTGGGGTGCAGGATAACCCCCTTGTAATCCAAGAGGAGGTCGTCAGAGACTTGCTGAGTGGCTTGGACCCTCACAAGTCTATGGGACCGGATGGCATCCACCCGAGGGTCATGAAAGAACTAGCAGATGAACTCGCCAAGCCACTTTCCATAATTTAC